>JAKSZP010011394.1:0-23208 GCA_022478985.1 Massospora cicadina | reverse complement strand
TTTGAAGGAGTGAGCAATCTATCACAATCTATCAAGGTTGATTAATCAGATCCCAATCAACTGATTAATTATATGATCGCGCAGAGATTAATTCACTCTGATAGATTATGAACCATAAAAAAGCCTATAAATATTTCCCTCTTTTCAAAATAAAAAAATTAGGTCGAGTTTGACCTGTATTTTTTTATTTACTTCATACAATTTTTGGAGAATCCACCCAGTGTAACTTTGAGATACAACCTGCCCCATTGAAAGTGTAATTCAAAACTTCCAGACTTGGTAGTGCTGTATCTTAGTTTGTTATGCACAGAGAATGACGGAAAAGCATTTGAGCCACTGACAAGATTTTCAGTGACACTCTAATTCATTTTGTACATCAACGTTTGCTTCATCTGTTTTAACAAACTGTTACCCTGAGGGTTGTATGCTGTTTTTATAAAGTGAAAAGTTTGTATCTGTGCCACCATTTCCTTGATCAACCTCTTAATGAAATAGAATCCCAAGTAAGTTAAGATAAGGTGGGTTAGTCCATTGATAGTGAATATCTCCTCATATAAAACTGGGCTGCGGTGGCTGCGTCATTCTAGGAAACTGCCTTGACAACAGGTCAGCGGCTGAAATGTATGGTATCTACTAGTATACTTTGAACCTTCAGTTGCAACTCTTAGGGGTACCCAGGAAGCCCAAGTTCCACATATCAAGTATCTCAGGTGCTGCTATAGGATCCAGGGGTTTCTGGGCACCTGACAACTTAGCAAAGACCTAGCAGGCATGGAATGTGTCTAAGTAGTTATTAACTTTAGTGTGGGCGTTTGTCCACTAGTATGCTGCAAAAAGTCTTAACTAGGTGGATTGTGCTCTAAAATCTATATCATCATCGTGGGCCTCTTTCATTCATTACATGCATTCATTCCTTTTAACTACTTGAGAAACTGATTCTTTGGAGTATACATATAGGTGAGCTAAAAATTAGAAATTTTAAAAAAAACTTTTTTATGAAGTCATTTCTTTTAATATTGTTTGGTACTTAAAAGCCTCCTAGAAACTCCATATCAGTAAAGCTTCTTCTCAAGATTGATCTCCCTATATAGAAGATTTATTGGTCTTGCTGGAGTATTTGTAAATTTGTGTAACCCATCCACCACCGAATGAGCTATCCAAAAAGATGCGCGAATTTCAAGTAAAATTCCATTAGTTCATACCGCCAGCTTACTTGAATTCTGTTCAGAATTGGATTTTTATAAGAAAGCTCACCACCAAATTGTCTGTGTAATCAGTGACCCACCATTCCACTAGATAGTACTAGAATTGCTAAAGAGCAAAGACTACCGCCAGGACTACTTCCCATATGTTGAGTAGCTGTATTCTGCTGAGAAAAATTCTTAGAAAAAAATGACAGATAATTTCTTATTTTTCTCTAACCATGCGAACATGGCCCAAGGGCTGATTTGTCTAGCATCTGTGTACACTTGGAACATCTTCTTATAGTTGGGGAAGATTAGGCTGAGAGCTTGGACTAAGGCATTCATAAGCATATGAAACTTTGGTGGACAGTGTCAGTAAATTCAAAAGTGGTCCCTTCTTCTAATGTCATGACATTAATGCTGCTATTTTACTGGAATTTAGAATAAAGGATTGATAATAGTTAACTGTACCCTGAAGATCAAGAGTTCAGCTGCATTATTGGGAGGTACCATGTATAAAATTGCTTATTATCATAAAAGGGGTCGGTGCAATTTTCTTTTGGGAAGATATGTGTCCTAGTAGCTTCAACTCCAGTGAATAGCGTTAATTTTATAGCAATAATTCTTTAGCTTGCTTCTTAAATATGACACGGTACTGACTCTAGGTCTTTTAGGTGCTGTTAGAAATTGGCAGAAAGAAATGATAGTATGATCAAGGTAGATAATGACACACCAATTTATTAATCCGTGGAATAACATATCCATGCAGCTTTGGGTTTTTCTAGGGGAACTTGGAATTCTAAAGGCATTCAGGAATATCTAGATTGTCTATTTTTGGTGACAATAGCTGTTTTTTGATAATTTCTTACCACCATCGCCAGTTGTTAGTCTCAAAGAATAAGTCAATATTGGTTGAATACTACGTGCTCTTATTGTGTTAAAGATATCCACAAATAGCAGCATTGGGTATGCATTTCTTGATTACTCAGTACTACCAAAAATGGCCCACTAATCAGGGGTGCTGATGAAAGGGGTTGGTCCATTGACAATAAATTAATTGTTTGTTCACAGGACGCACCACTAAGAATATTAAAGTTATATTTTTTACATACATAAGACTTTTCTCATAACTGCAAGCATATCAAATCATGTTATAGCCTTGGAATTGTACATATGGGGCTTCTCCAGAGCTCACATGAACTTTTTCAACCTCTTCTGAAGAAAGTAAGGCTTGTCTGACTTATAATAATATAACTATAACTGGAGATACTAGAGTCAGATAAAAATGACAAATATAAAGGAAGATTAAAAGACAATATTTTATTTTAATTTTATAAAGTATATTATCTAAGAGATATTGATAAAAGTAAGGTCTTGGTTAATATTAAAGTATTTGAGGTGGGTCAACCTTGGGACAAATATACCACACTGAGAATTTTCTAGCTAATACAGGTTTCAAACTTGTATTAGCGAAACCCGCACTATGGTGGAAGCAGTAATTACCCTGCCAGGCTATACAACATTGTCTTGGTTAATGATAAATCAAGTTTTCAACAATGTGATTATGCATTTGCTGTTTGGCTTCAGGCCAATTGTAGTCCATTTCATCGACCCTCTGGGATCTTCTGGACATCTTCTTAATCATTATGGAGCTCTAGCATGTTTTTGACTGCGTGGCCGCTGCTCTGTTTGCTCCTGGTATTCTCATGACTCTTGTGGCTCTTGTGGCTGCTTGGGTACATTAATAGTCTTAATTGATGGAGATTGCAAAATTAAAGTTGTCTCCTTCTTTAGTATTGTTAGTATTACTCAGCTTTATAAAAAGGGAGAACCTCTCTTTGGTTGGAATTTTGGTAATTCTTCCATCATTAGCATCCAAAATCAAGGGTATAAAAGAGAGTCCTCTAAGCGTCATATGCAACATTGTGCACATGGTCATTTAGGCCAATACTTATACTCTCAGGTCCACTGACATCATACTGACCAGCTGTTAATTATTTCAGCAGTCAGGGGATATATAACAGCTTTTGCTAACAGAAAAGTTTAGGCCTAGAAGATTTATAAAATGGGCTTCATAATTTATGAAAAATATTTAAATTGCTGATCATGTTACTTTGATTCAATCTTTGATATGGCCAGCATGATCTTCAGTACAAAATTGTTATCAAATTGGGGGCCTTCAGGGAATTTCTATCATAGATCAAGATTGTTAAACCTATAATATAGCGTTTCCAAACACTCAGGTCATTAGAATGTAGTTGATGCATGTCAGACATCTACCTTTGCAGACTAAAAATAAGAATGCTGTAGGTCAAGTTCTTCCAAAAAAGGGAAATGTTGGCCATTTGCAATATTCTGATGTTGTTAAGAGTTCATTAATAATAGTAAAGATGAAAAAGTCGATGAAATCAGCCAAAAGTCCCTGGCTGATTCTTGGTGGAACCCTGTTAATTGGGAAACACCAGTTTAAAAACCTGTATGGGCACTAGTATTAAAATATGCTGGTCAAATTACTCTGACCTCACCACGGACCTTGGGGAATTAATGGAAGGCACTCCCCTGACCCCAAAGAAGTCCTCCAATGCACCTGCGCTGGATCCCCCCTTTTATAGGCTTGGCGGGGGTCTCCCAAGGTGCAATAAATTTCTCAGATGGTGATTGGCTTAAATTTATAAAAACGTTACCTCATGGGTATGTTTAGAAGCCAATCAGACTTCCTCTTTCTTTGATCCACTGCCCTAAAGCGAGTTCCCAAGCTATATACATCTTCATGCATATTTTCTAATTTGGACTCATGTACAATATACTGAACATATTCCTAAATTCCCCTTGCCCCTCAAAATTACTTTGAATACTTGATAGTTGGAGGTCGAGGGTTTTCATTTTCCTTTTTATTGCACTCATAATAAAAAGCATAAAAACCCAATTTTTACTAGCGCTTTATTTTTAATTTAAATTTATTATATAAACATTTGTGGAAAACAGCCATTGTAAAGCACCAGCAAGCAAAAAACAGCTGGTTTCCCACAAAATGGTGCTCACTACAGGGGATCCCTGTATAAACAGAATTATTGCTCTTGAGGAGCAACTTTCCAGTGCCTTATCCCGCCTTAAAGAGCTTGAGCAGCGCCCTCACAGTTTCCCCCATATGGAAAAATTTACTCCTGGCAAAGGAAACATCAATACTTTTTTGCATGTTTATGAAGCTGTCATGTGTGACTCAACTTATACACAAAAAGTTCAGTACATCATTCCCTGTCTAAGCCGCCTAGCACAAGAAATAATTTTTCCTTACCTAAACCCTTCACTCACTTGGGTAGAGGTGAAGAATACTCTTGTGGCTGAATTTGGATCTAAGCAGAGTCTACTCTGGGAAAAATAGGCCTTTATGCGCCTTAGCATGTATGAGGATGAACCACTCCTTGCCTTTGCTGATCTGTTTTACCTCACTGTACAAAGGTTAACAACCTCTAACATGCTCACTCTGGATGATGTTATCGCTGCCCTGTTAGAAGGGTTAGCTTCCTCAGCCCTCTCTAGCTAGGCATATTATCTCAGTGTAACGCCATTTCCAAATTTATCCGTGATATAAAGGAGGCGTTAATAGATGTTGCTGATTTCCATTCATATGCCGCAAACAAGGAAGATGAGGTGATACATCCAGCTCTCACTATTAAAGAGCTATTACAAGTTGATCAGTTGAGATCTGCTCCCTCTGCGCAACCTAAAAAGGTAACCACTTCTTCATATGAATCAAAACAGTTGTAAGGTAGTAACAACCATCCATCCACACCAGCTCACTAAAGCTGCTGTGCCTAACCCTCCAGCTAAGCTGGTAAAGGTTTTTCCCTAAGGCTATTCACTCTCCTGAGGCCATCTCTCCTACCTCCATCGTGGCCTTGCCAGTTGTTGATAATACCCTTGGGGACGAATCTGAGGGGGTTATGATGATTTTGGTTACTAAATACTTGGAGCCCCCGCAGAGGTAGAGGTTCCTGATCACCTGAACTCTGGAGGAGTAGATGAGACCACCATCCCTGAGGAAACGTACCTCAGTCAATTCCTATGGTGTCCACAAGTGATTGACACTGCCAGCGATGGCGATCAATTCTTAACTGGCTTGATTCAACCTCTTCAGTGTGTTCATCCCTTATGAACCATCATGAATAACTACCCTGAGACTGCTAAAAAACTCATCTCCACCTTACGGCTCAAGGAGGCTTTAGCTTTGTCACCTAACTTTAGAGGGACTCTCATTAAGGGTGAAGTAGTCATTCAAAAGGTCCGTATCTTGGCCATCATGGACACTGGCTCTCCAGTCAACGTGATCTCCACTAAGCTAATCAAGAAGATCAAGCAAGCGCCTGACTTGGATTACACGCAAGGGTTTGGAACTGCTGGCCCCAACAACACCCAAGCTATTGAGGCCTACTCTTACCTTCCCATTCGGGTTGGGAAGCTTATTTTATCAGCCCCTGCTGAAACTTTAGATAACAACGCATATGATATGCTCATCGGCACTCAGTTTATGATTGAGTATGAGGGAATAATCAATCTGAAGCAAGGTTACCTCGTTACTCAACTATGAAGTTCCGTTAGTCTTAACTAATAAAGAGCCCAATAAGCACAAATACTCTTGCCTGGTTGAATACCCCCTCTCAGCGATACCTTTTTCATATACCACTTCTGGGCGCAACACAAAGAAGTTGCCTGATTCAGTGGATGCTAGAGAAGGTATCCCCCTTTTATGCTGCAGATGAGTTCGTGAGCAAGCCTGGTGAACAACGAGTGGTTGTCAAAAAATCACGCTTCATATCCCACGCCACTGTTTGTTGCACCTCGTTAGTATTGATGGCGTCAGTCCCTTTGAGCCTTGGGTATTGCCTGGTATTCTTGAACCAGCCTACCAGAGGCCCATTACGCTGCTGTTGGGGAACCTCACCTCAAAAGACATAGTTGTGAAAAACACCATGAGATTGGCAGCGGATTGTTAGTCCCTGTGGAAGATATTGAACAGATTCACTCCATTGGCTCCATGATGGATATGTGCCTGCCAATGGATAACTTGGTGTGTACTTTGCCCAATGTCCATATTTCTGACGAGCTGACCCCAGATGAGCTGGAAAAAGTTCAATCTCCTTGATGACTATAGTGACATATTCTCCAAATCAGATAACGATTATGGTCACATGAAGGGCTGGTGCCACTCCATTGATGTGAGTGATGCCCATCCCATTCGGTCAGAACCCTACTTCAAGTCCAAGGTGGAGGAACAGCAAACGAGGACAGAACTTCAGCAGTTACTCGATGTGGGGTTGTTAGTTCCTTCACAAAGCCCTTGATCTTCCCCTCTCTTGCTATTTTAAAGAAGAATGGAGGAAATAGGATATTCATGGATTAACGCAGGTTAAATAACCTCACAAAAAAGGATAACTATCCTCTTCCTCATATTGATGACACCTTGGCCCAACTCTCGGGCTCTAATTTCTTTTCTGCCATGGACTTAGCTAGCGGCTATTGGCAAATGGACCTTTTTTCCTAAAGATCAGAAGATGTGCGCTCTTATCTGTAGTGAAGGTCTCTTCCAAACCACGCGATTACCTCAAGGGTTGTGCAACGCACCTGCCTCTTTCCAGCATGCAATGGATCACTTTTTATGGGACCTCAAGTTGACTTGTGTCATCGTCTATCTTGATGACAACACGGTGTTTTAAAAACCTTTAATGAACACCTTGATCATCTGAAGGAGGTGTTTCAACTTTTACGTCATTCTATATAAAGTTGAAGCCCTCAAAGTGTACCTTCTTCCAAAGAAAACTCGATTTCCTTGTACACTCCATTCTTAAGAAGGAATTCAACCCATGCAGGACAAGATTGAAGCCATCTCAAAGATGCCAGCTTCTAAAAACAATGGGATATTCAGGTATTTCTAGGGATGATGGGGTATTGCCATCAGTTCATCCCTAAGTTCGCTCAACTCAGTGAGCCCCTTGTCCGCTTATTGACCAAGAACACTCCTTTTCAGTGGGGTGTGGAACAGAAGGCTGCTTTTGAGACGATGAAGCAACTGCTGCAACAACGCCCTATTCTACGGCACCCAGATTACAATAAACCCTTCATCTTATTCATTGATGCTTCGTACTATGCCGTTGGGGCCATCTTAGCCCAATTAAATGAAAAAGGTGTAGATCATCCTGTCTCCTACTTTAGTAAGATGATGTCAAAGTCTTAACGAAATTACAACGTCACGGAAAAGGAGTGCCTTGCTGTTCTGTTGGCTGTAAAGCACTACCGCCCTTTCCTATATGGAACTACCTTCACTGTAGTTGCTGACCACGCATCTCTAAAGTGGTTACAGAATATGAAGGATTGACTGGGAAGCTAGTTCGCTGGGCGCTAAAGCTCCAGCCTTATGACATGAAGTTCAAACACCGTGCTGGAACCTATCACTTGAATGTTGATGAGTTGACTCAGCTACCAGTCATTCACTTGGATAATAGTGAGGCAGAGAGGTTATATGACCTTTTAATGGCCCCCGGTGAATGGGAAGATGGGGATGAGCCTAATTAAAAGATGTTAGCCTGGCACTCATATAACACTAAATTTGAAGATGGGACATTTTATAAGCAGGTGGGGACAAAATAACTACCTTACCTTCGATTCTCAGAACGTGTACCTGCTATTTTAGAAGCATATTTTATCCTAGGTCATGGAGGTGCAAGGAAAACCTATGAATGGATTAAGGATCGTTTTACTGGGATATAATGATGGAATCTATCATTGATGTTTTGGAAGCCTGCCTTACTTGTAAGAAGCATCTGGCTTCAAGTCTAGATACCAATACCAACCAACTACCCCTCAACAACAGTTCCACACCATCAGCTTAGATGTAATAGGTCCTTTTCCTCAATCTACTAGTGGGAACAGATTTATCCTAGTAGCTATTGACCCCCTCACTAAGTGGGTTATAGCTGTGGCTCTTCCTGCTCAAACACTTATGGCCGCCGCCACCTTTTCTACATCAACACATCTCACTCGTCATGGTTGCCCCCAAGTACTGCTCTGTGATAATAGCAAGAACTTCACCTCCAGAGTAGTCAAACTTCTGGCCACTTCTATGGAATCACAAATACTCTTCTCAAAAACCATATAACCCCTCCACTAACGGAACAGTGGAAAGAGCAAATGGAACCTTGGTTTCCATTATGCAAAAGCTGGCCTCATCTCATCCTCTTCACTGGGATCAATATTTGCATAGTGCTCTTATGGTATACTGGATCAGCTATCACCAGATTTTGAAAATGTCTCAATTCCATGTCTTTTATGGACGGGAACCAGGCATACCTGCCCTCTTAGCTAATGATGTATTCTCTTCAAGAGTTGAGGAACCAGATAAAGTTATGAGAAGATTGGCTCAACGCATAATTCAACTCCAATAAGAAGCTATGACCAATTTATCCAAAGCAGTAAAAAAAGAAGGGCAGGCTGCAAATGAGTCCAAAACCCCTTTACCCACTTTCCAAGTTACTGACAAGGTGTTGTACTACCATAACCGCATCACCCCAAGAAGCTGTAAACTTGGAACAAACTGGGAGGGTCCTTTTACCATCATCTACAAGAGAGGAAATAAGTACTCTACTAAAATCTATCTACTGGTATCACTATTAAACGTGTACATGGCCATTTCCTTTGACTCTACTTGCCCCCCAACATTCTTGAGGGGGGTGATGTCAGACATTTATCTTTTCAGACTAAAAATAAGAATGCTGTAGGTTGAGTTCTTCCAAAAAAGGGAAATGTCAGCCATTTGAAATATTCTGATGTTGTTAAGAGTTCATTTAATGTTAGTAAAGATGAAAAAGTCGATGAAATCAGCCAAAAGTCCCTGGCTGATTCTTAGTGGAACCCTGTTACTTGGGGAAACACCAGTTTGAAACCTGTATGGGCACTAGTATTAAAATCGGCTGGTCAGATTACGCTGACCTCATCACAGACCTTGGGGAATTTTTGAAAGGCACTCCCCTGACCCCAAAGAAGTCCTAAAATGCACCTGCGCGGGACCCTCCCTTTTATAGGCTTGACGGTGGTCCCCCAAGTTGCAATAAATTTCTCAGGTAATGATTGGCTTAAATCATAAAAACGTTACCTCATGGTTACGTTTGGGCCAATCAGAATTCCTCTTCCTTTATTCCGCTGCCCTGAAGCGAGTTCCCAAGCTATGATACATTATTCCTGCATTTTTTTAATTTGGACTCGTGTACTTTATTCTGAACATATTCCCAAATTCCCCCTTGACCCTCAAAATTACTTTATATACTAGATAGTTGGAGGTCGAGGGTTTTCATTTTCCTTTTATTGCGCTCATAATAAAAAAACGAAAGCTCTGTTTTTATTAGCGCCTCATTTCTAATTTAGATATATTATAAAACATTTGTGGAAACCAGCTAATGTAAAGCACCAGCGAGAAAAAAACAGCTGGTTTCCCAAAATGCACAACTGGAGTTTTCCAATCTTTTTGGGACAGCTATGACAGGGTATTCCAACAGGTTTGGGAGAAGCAAAGGAGGCCACTGGCCAACCCTATCTGATTTCTGCTTATAATTTTTTCTAGGCTTGAGAAAGATAGTAGGACTATCTGACAATAAGTTAGTGTCTATAACATTTTTATAATTTTTAACCCATGGGTGAAAGGGCAACGTCATTGACAATGTGACTGTAATTCCTGAGGCACAGCCACTTTGCACGGACTGTGACTAGCATCCCTTTACTTTTCAGAAGGGGTTAAAAGGTCCAGGTGAAACCCCTGTCACAGCTAAGCGACCTGGCTCATGTGGTGGATGAGAGCTGGGTCACTGTCCTGGCCCCTAAGGATCCCCTTCCCTGTCCCTACTTCCTTCCTCTACCCAGGTGGAGAAGATAGAGGGGGTCTTCAGAGAGGTTGGCCAATCCTGGGGCCACTGGTGGGACCCTAGGACTCACCCCACCCCTATATTTACAAAAAAATTCCCTGAAGTTGGGAAAAACAGTTTCAGGCCCAGTTAACCAATATTGGGTCAGAAAGACAGTTGGGCTACCCTTTACAAATAATGGATTGGGCCACAACACCTTCAGCTAGACAAAATGACTCATAAGCCAGCATAATTGCTTTAACCCACTGAAATGGATTTTGGCAGAAGGGAGTATTTGGATGGCCTAACTCAAACAATCAGGTGCCATGTCAGAACCAATGATCTGAATTTCCCCCAAACCTGGGAGGAGGCCATCAAAGGTTTTATAATCATTTGTTGCCTTGAGAACCTCCTGCCCACTACTCCCCTAGCAAAATGAGCAAACTGCTGACCCCTTTGAACCAATCCTTTGAAGCTAAACCTGATCCTTCCTTCCCCTCATAAGTCAACAGCCCCCCTAGGGTCTGTTGTCATTCAATCTTCTTCTTAGATCAAGTTTTGGATAAAGCTCTTATAAATTATTTAGTTTAATGTGTACTCCATCCACCATGTTTGATTTTAGAAAGTTTATCCTATCAACCTAGAGAAATATTTCAATGCCCAAATTATTATTCAGATGATTGTCAACTGGGCTGTCCACTATATCAACCTTGCCACTGTAAGGAGAAAGTCTATACCTCTCCTGTTCCCAGCGTGGCAGTGCTCGGTGCACAGGCCCAACGCCAGAAAACTAGCTGTTAGAATTAAAATCATTATTGCCCAGCAGAGGGTGCTGGAGCAACAAAAACTTAAGAAAAGAAATGCGATACATAACCAGCCAAAAACGTCACGGTACACCCTGAGAGAAGGGGTAAATGACTCAGGTTGGAGGGGACCTGGACGAACCAACGGTGCATGAGGTGATAATCTTATTTTGTTTAAAATGGCGAGTTTAACAGAGTGTGAGACCTCCTCAAAGGGGTCCACACACAGGATCGTTCAGTAAATTTATAAAAACGGTAAAATGGGGAAATTTTATTTAGGAAGTCGACCAACAAGGTATGTTGGTCAGGGAAAACAATTCTAAACTTGGATGGGGGAATATGGGGGTATGCTTAAGTGGCCCAAGCACTGACCCACCAATAGGGCAACACTGCCATCCAAATTAGTTTAACAAGCCAAAACCAACTTCACTCAAGTGATCAATTGAAATTGGATTTGGCCCAAATGTGTTTTTCATAAATGAACTGGTTTTTGAAATCCCATTCCTCAACAAACTGAATAAAACTGTCTGCATTAATTTGGAAGACCATCCATTTTAATGCCTGGACCAACATAGAGGCTGGGCACTTGGCACCCCACTAGTACTAACCTAGGCATATTTTGCCCGTACCCAGTGTTGATCTAGGGTATGCTTTAGATCTGGGAGGCCCTGTAATTTCACCTTCTGGGCCTCCTGGCACAGCCTTATCCTTGGGGTCAGTCCCTACTATGATGTCATGGGACCATGACATTACCCTCTCCTCCCAACGGGGCTCAACCCCCCCTTCAGGGGCTTGCGCATGAGAAAAGTTCTTGTGGTCAGGGGCCAACTTCATGGCGGCAACAGTCAGTTTGGGTTGAGATCCAGCAGCCTGGGGAAACGCTTGTAGAAGGCTTCAATCAGATCTTGAGCATGCACACAGTCACACGCTGGAACCCAACAGTTCTCTGAAGCATCAAAGCTTTTCCAAGATACCAAGTACTCCAGTCTTCTTTTAACGCGGCGGGAGGCAACTATTTCTTCCACCTCCCACTCTGGAGCCCCATCCACGAGATAGGCCTCAGGAGTCTCTGGTGGGGGGCCCTCAAACAACATGAGTTTGCTCTCATGAAACACCAAGGAGATCTGAAATAAAGGGGGAAGATCCAGCTGGTATGAGGCATGGCCCACCTTTCTAACAACGAGTTAAGGGCCAATCCTCTTAGGTCCTAGCTTCTTGCATGGCTGCTTGATAAGGATGTTACAAGCATCAAGCATCACGAGATCCCCTTCCTTGTACGCAGGACCCACTTGGCGCTTCCCATCAGCATTCTCCTTATACACTTGCGTTGCCGACTCCAAGCTTGTGGAAACCCCCTGGTAGACCTTCTTGATTGTCTTGGCAAAGTCCACCATTGCTTCAACCTTAGCCCACAGCTGGGCTCTATGTTAAAGGCGGGGTTAAAGCCATGGCTGGCAAAAAAGGGGGAACAATCAATCGAGGAGTGCAAGGTATTATTGTAGCTAAACTGGGCCATGGGAAGGTGAGAAACCCAATCAGAATGATCTGCAGCGGTGTAACACCGCAGAAGCTGTTCCAAGAACTGGTTCACTCGTTCAGTCTGCCCATCAGATTGGGGATGATAGGCAGTTGAATGGCAAGGGCGAATCTGAAGAGTCTTACACAACTCTTCCTAAAAAACGGAGGTAAACTGATGACCCCGGTCACTGATAATTTCTTGGGGAACACCATGAAGTGCAAACACATGGGTGACGAAAATCCTAGCCATCTCAGCTGCGGCTATAGTAGTTCTGCAAGGAATAAAGTGGCCAAACTTTGTGAACCGGTCCACCACCACCATGATGGCATTGTAACCATCTGAGGCTGGTAATTCCACAATGAAATAAACTGAGAGGGAAGTCCAGGGCCCTTCAGCCTTTTGGACTGGTACCAACAACCCCGCTAAAGGTTGACAATGGGGTTTCATCTGGTTGCAGACCAGGCACTCCTTACAGTACCACCCCACCTGAGCAGGCAAGCCCTTCCAATTGTAGGTGCGACATATTAACTCCAAGGTCTTTACTTTCCAGGATGACCAATGGTGAACCCATCATGATGGTCCCAGATGATTTCCAGGCGCAGTGGACCAGCAGGTACCCAGAGGCGCCCCTGAAACCACACCAGCTCATCCTTTACGTGATAACCCCGGATAGGTCCTCTTGATTTAAAGCGCTCTTAGCAAGTACCATAGTATATCCACTGACAGCGGCTGAGAAAGGACAACCTTTCTGAACATACCATATTCCTCCGCGTTTTCCAGAGGTGCAAGCGCAGGCCCGTTGGCCAAGGGAGAGGGAAGATGTGACAAAATTTTCTCTGGAGGGATCATCACCTGTGTGTTGTGGACTTCTACCTCCTTGGGTTCAGGTAATTAAAGCAGGGTTGCGGCTCAAAGCATCCGCCAAACCATTATCCTTGCCCTTGGTGAACTCATATGTGAATGCGAATTGGGAAAGGGTCTCATGCAATGGGTCTGCCGTGGGGTTAGGACATGGGGCGCGCGGTAGTACAGCAAGGCATGGTGGTCTGTACGTCCGTGGAATGGTTGGGTAGAGCCATGCAAGTGGTGACGCCAATAAGTCAGCGCCTCCACCACTGCTAGTAACTCCTTATCATAAACAGTGTAATTTAACTCTAGCAAAGACATCTTCCTAGAAAAATATCCCACCGGATGCTCTATCCCATCTTCGCCTACTTGTAACAAGGCGGCCGCTATGGCAAAGTTGGAGGCATCAGTTGACTTAATGAACTTTTTGGAAGGGTCGACATGGTGAAGAACATTTGTGGATAATAGGGTGCACTTCACTGCTTGGAAAGCATCCTCCAAAGTGGGGGACCACTGAAGCACCTTGGCACCGCTAGCCTTGTATAGGGGAGCTGCCACCTCAAACATTTTGGGAGTGAACTTCTTGAGGAACGTGCACGTCCCCAAAAAGCTCCTTAATTCCTTAACTGAGGTAGGGGTAGGCCACTCACAAATCGCCTTCTCCTTGTCTGGAGTTATCATTTGTCCTTGGTCAAACATGACGTTGCCCAGAAATGTGACCTGGGACTTAAAGAACTCGCACTTTGAAATCTTCAATGTAAGGCAGGCTGTCTTTAACCGCTCCATCACCTGCCAAAGGTGAACTGCACGGGACTCCTGATCAGGGAAAACACTAGGATATCATCCATGTAAGCAACCGCGCATACCCCTAACAGGTCCCCCAACGCTGCATCAATGCGGCGTTGGAAGATAGCAGGAGCATTCTTAAGCCCAAAGGGCATGACCCAAAACTGGAAGATCCCTTTTCAGGTACATAATGCGGTCAACCACTCTTGTCTCTTTTTAATCCAAATCTGATTGAACGCGTTGAGGCAATCCAACTTGGAAGACCTTCGCCTTCTCCACATAACGTGCAATCTGCGAATCCAAAGGGATGGGATGGAGGTCTGGTACAGTAACGTTGTTAAGGTTACCATAGTCTACGCATGGGCGTAAGGTACCATCAGATTTCTCCACGAAGAGTAAGGGGGAGCATACAGGGGAGGTACTCTGAAAAATCGCACCCTTGGCTAACTGTTCTTTCACCCACACATCCAACGCCTCTTCCTCCCGGACAGTTGAAGGGTAAATAGGAGAAGAGATGCACACTAGATCCACCGTAAGCTTGAAGTCACAATAAAACTCAGAGTGCTCAGGGAGTGCGTTGGCAGATGCTGCATCAAAAGAGGATTCCAAACCCTCCAAGAAATAAGGTATAGGGATTTTTACTGAGGGCTTCTGCATTGAGGCAAGGACACAAGGGATACGGTGGGGCCAGTGGGGCAAGTAGCCTGGGGCGTTTTCTTTGGACAAAGGCACAACAAATGTGCGATCATTCTTTATGGTGAGAGACAAGTATTTTCCTTCAGGTTAGTTCTTACGTCAAACTTCCGCCACCATTCCACACCCAAAATGATAGGGAACAGGAGGTTTTTGATCGCACTGAAGTGATCAGACAAGTGGTACTTGCCAACCTGATAATCTACTGTTCCAATGATCTTCAGAGTGGGAATACTTTGGAACGCCCCTCCTCTAACCACATCACTTGGCAAGTAAGTCAGCCCAAGGTAGTCGGCTAAGTACTGGTCCATATAGTTTCCAGTAGCGCCAGTATCCACCAAAAATAGTAGTGGTGAGTTTCCTTAAAGGCGAGGAGAGGGTTGCAGTCAATAGAAAATACCCTGAATGGTCTTTATTTATTGAAGATAATGACAACACTTCACCAAAGTTCTCATCATCTAGCTCAAGCCTGCACACAGAATTGGTTTGGGAATCAAAAAAGGGGGTGGGATATTTGGCCACTCTTAATATTGAGGCCACATACCCCACCATGCCTTCTGCAGGTGCATATACTTGATAATATCTGAAATGAAGTTCCTTCTCCACCTCCTGAGTGTGCCAGATCATGGTAGAGGTCAACCGTGGGTTCTCAGGGGTAATTTGATACACAGAAATAGAGTCCTCATCCAAGCCATATGACCAAACAAAAGTTTCAGAGATAGAGGCCAGGATTCGTTATAACATGCGTTTTTAGACGCAAATGACCCTATCCCTGAAACTGCAATGGAATGGAATTCCCAACGTTATCCAAGGTTAACACCACCAGGCCCATCTGCGTCAATTCCGCCAGCATCATATGAATGTGCTGGCGATTTAAAATTCATTTCTTGGAATGAAATTTAGTAATTTTGGTAATAAAGTCAGGGAATCATGACTTTCAGACATTAATTTGTCTGACTCCACCAGGTACAAATATGAAGGGTGGATACTTTCCAGTTGGAGGCAACCAAAATAACGCCAAGTTGCTCCAACCTTTGGGAAAATGAGGAAACAGTGGTGCAGGTAATGACAGCTGGAGCCCACAGCCGACGGCCATTGTTTCCACTTCAGAAAAGCTACACGTGGAAAAAGTTTGTGCACATAAGAAAATGGGGTTGGTCAACTAATGTAAGGAGAGCATCTATAACTCTCCAGTTCCCAGAGTGGCGGTGCTCAATGCACAGGCCCAATGCCAGGGAACTAGTAAAAAATGCCAGAGGGATTAGAGCCCAGCAGAGGGTGCTGGAGTAATAACCGCTGAGGCATAATATTGCAAATTTTATAATAAAACCCCATAGAAGGGCGACGCGGTGCACATATCAGACGGGGTTAGGTGGCTCAGGCTTGAAGGATCCTGGGCATACAAATGGTGCATGAGGGGAGAGCTTAATGGTACTTGCAATGGCAAGTGTAATGGAACATGAGACCTCCTTGAAGAGGCTTGCGCATAGGAGCATTCAGAATATCATAAAATAAAAAATGACTTAAAATGGGGTATAGGTTTATTTGGGAAGTTGACCAACAAGGAATGTTGGTCAGGGAAAATGTATTTAAGCTTGGACAGGAAATTGGGGTTATGCTGCAGTGGGCCCAAGCAGCAACTCACCAATAGGGCAATACTGCCATCTGAGTTAGTAAAATAGGCTGAAACTGACTTCACTTGAGTTATCAACTGAAGTTGGATTCAACCTGAGCGCGTTATTTCATAGGTGGAACGGTTTTTGAACCCTTGATATGAAACTAAGCAAACCAAACCATCCGCCTTAATATGGTAGATAGTTCGTTTTAACGCTTGAGCTGCTGTCAGGGGCTGGGCATTTGGCACACCACTGGTCCCAACCTGGGCATATTTTGCCTGGACCCAGCGTTGGTCCAGGGTGTTTTCAGGTCAGGAAGGGCCTGCAACTTCACCTTCTGGGCCTCCAGGCGCCCAGCCTTGTCTTTGGGGTTAATCCCCACTAATATGTCATATTCACATGACAAAATCATCAAGTCACCTATTATTATTAAGTCTGACTTAACCAATAAAGCCCCTGGGCCCGTGTCATCATAGTCAAATATTATTATGCGGAATTGCCAGGCAGCGGATCCCAAGTTCAGATATACTTAGGGTATTTTGGTCCATAACCACTGATAATTTTGATATGATACATAAAAAAATTAGCATCAGCTAATATTATTATTTTTCCTATCAAATATATGATGATTTAGGTCCAGTCAACCATTCAACAGGTAGGGAAGTTCTTCATGGACCTCTATTATCTTCATTAGCTTGTGGGGTCATTTGGCTTGGACTTCCACAATGGGAAGTACAAATGTAAAAATGCACCTCTTCGAAGATTCAATTATGTATGGTATATATAAATCCTTCACAAGCGCTGGAAGCAAGGAGTGATGCAACTTAGGTAATTCTTGATGACAAAAGTCCAGCATGGCTTTGGCACCTAGAAACACCTAAGCTTCCTAATAAAATTTCTTAGAAATTTAGTAATAGTCTTATTAATTTTGAATTTAATGGTCACAAATTCAGCTTATTGGGTAGCCATGCATTTGCAACTTTCAAACTCTCATAGGACCACTTTATCTACATCAGCAAGGGTCCAATGTATCTCAGGTAAGTAGGGAATGGCCAGATATTAAATCTACTCATCTAAACAATTAATCATGGTAGTAGCTTTAAAAATAGTCACAATCTTATAAATGGTCATCTTGAACATTATATGATTGACTGCACAACCCCATGCTTTTAAATTTAAGAAGCTTAACTGGATTAAATTGTTGTAATCCTGGATAGAAACTTCAAGTTTAAATGGCACTAGGAAGTTTTAGTCTAAGGCCCTGGGTTACTAGCATGGGGTTGACTCTTTTTTGAGGTTGATGTTTCCACAGAAGGGGGGAAAGCAAATAATGAAGCTGGCACTAAACAAGTAGGATGATCTATTGGCTCTCAGGTAGCGTCCTCTTTAAAGGGCTCTTCTTTAACTAGCTTTGGTTGAGCAGGGGCATAATTTTATGAGGACAATTACATCTACTGACTTGTACATTACTTTCAACCTGTCATTTCCAGGTGTTTGATTCTCCTGCTCCTAAAGGCAATATTTCTTGAATTGTCACAAATTATTTGAGGTCTATCTGCATGTCACACACCATAGTTTGCAAACTGTCAAATTGATTTTTGTATGCAATCTCTGTGTTACATTATTTTCATCCTTGGAACTATAGTCTATTTTTTAAACGGGAGGAGTTCTCCACTATCTTGTTGGGATGACCAAACTAATCCTCAAAATCATTTGATACCTCACTGAATTGCTTCTTGTTGAAACTGATTTGTTGTACCTCAGATAAGAGGCGGTTGGTGGTCTCAATGTTGTCCCCCAAATGCTGTGCAGCCACCTATATATCATGTTTTTTGTATGGTTGAGTTCTCAACACCTTTAGCCTGTCAAGTGACGTCCCCTGAAGTAACTTGGTTATGATCAACTTTTACTTTGAATTGAGTCATACCTTGTATCCATTCATTAGTGACTCCTCAGTTGCCCATGGCTTGATATCCTATAACAAGCATGCTTTACTTTAATTGATCAATAAGTTTGTCTAGTTATTAAAAATCTGCATGCTAAGATTATGGCTATTGTTACCTGCCAGATGGACACCCAGTAAACTGGTTTCTAGTTGCCTGTTCAAGTCATGAAGCACTTTTACATTTTACTGATTTCCGTTAAACACTTCCATAATCATGACGCAGTGGCAAAAAAATATCAATTATAAATTTTGTACAGTAGGTTGGAGATACCATGAAATATATCACCCCAGATGGGCTAAAATATTAGCTTGTTGTAACACTTGATTATGGCTTTAAGTCATCCAATTCAAATATTGATGAATGAATTAGTCCTGATTCTGCCTGATGATAAAGTAAGGCGGATACTAGGTGTCATGATTTCTACCTGGATTAGATATTAAGATGATTTGGAATATGGGATTCAAGCCTGATTTGTAGATTCTGATGAGTTGGACAGCAGGATTTGAACCTGAACTATTCAAAAAGCTGAAACCATCATTGGGATAATCCCCAACTAATTATAATTCCTAAAATTGGGGTTCAAACCTAATCTATGCGGCGAATAATCCAATTAGGAGATGAGAAATAGATCTTGACTTAGTATTCATGAAGATGGACCGCTCAACCTCACAGATCTCCTTTGTAATTTTGTTTTTAAGAAAATAAAAATTACTCTCTTATCGCTTATTTTAATTAATAATTGGTATTTTAATTATTATTGCCTCCCCAGACTAAGTATCTGTATTAAGACTCTTCAACCAAGAGAAGCACAAAAGGTATAATCCTACGCCCTCAAGCTTTGGGTCCTCTGAACTAAAATTATCAAGGAATACGTAGTGTCACAACCATGGTCCCAACACTAGGTCATAACGTTTGTAACGGAAGAGATAGAATCCCTAAAAGTACAATGTCCTAATATGTCTCAACTTCTTCTCAGTGAACATATAGGTTTTAAAATTTTCAATTTGAGGTGGAATATTGGAATCCAAATTCATCTGGTACCATTTGAGTAGGAGTAAGAGGGTTTACATATAAGATAGCTGATTTGTTATTCTTGCCATCTCTTCCTTTCTGAGTTAGTTCCATCATAAGGTTAAAATCTATTCTTTTTGGCTACTACAGCCCCTTGTAGTAAACACCACTTGTGTAGAACAAGGTCCATTAACGTGTTATATGCATAGATTGTCTGTACAGTAAGCTAAAAGCAATCTTTTAGCTTACTGTACAGACAATCTATGCAATAAGCTATACTAATCTTTGGTATAGAAAGTATATGCCCAGAGATTCTAATGAGTAAACTGTAAAATTGACAATATGAATAATCTTTTATTTAGATTAAAGAACTATATTTATAATTAAACCACTTCATTCAAGGTTCATCGGGTCTCTTGTGATGAAGTTCAATGACTATAGTAAATTAACAGTTATGAAGGGAAGTTAATTTGTTAATTAAGAGGAAGTGATATGGTACCATTCAGTCATTTACATTATAATCTGATTTAGGATAAGATTTAATATCAAGAGTTGGGTTTATAACTTTGGTTTTCAAAACAGTGAATCAAAACAATCATCAAATACTCTAGAATGCCAGTTCTATCATGAAGTGAGGTACTGGCAACACCCTAAGTATATGGTTATCAGTCATAATAGTTTAATAGTCAAGCATTCACAATGGGACATTTGGCCTAATACTTGAAATGGGAGAACAAGGATAAATCTTGAATAATAAATCAGGCGGCAAAGGTATTGGGGAATACACAATTTACTGAAAATTATAGACAGACTTTTATACCTGATCATTTGAAAAAAGTCAAAGAAAAAGATTTTTGGGGATCAAAGGGAAATTGGATAAAATTAATAAATATGATTGAAGAGTAAACACAGGGAGGGATTATTCCTGATAGATTGGTAATCTCAGTAACAGAGTGACACTGTCATGAAGTTTCCCATAATTTAGAAACCTTATGACAGTTGGTGCTATTTGCACCATTATTATCAGAAATTTGAGCATTTGAGTATGAAATGCTGATTAGGCCAGTTTAGGATCTACTTAGCTTAGATGGGAAATCCACAGGATTTAGAATAGACTGATAAATCATAAGTAAGATAATTTGAAGCAATAAAAAACTTAAACTTTATAAGAAAATTAGTGATGGTCTAAATAATGAAAATAAGGGTCTTTTCATCATATTCACTGGAAGTAGTCCACAGCTCTGATCCTACAAAAAAGGAATAAAGCGCAGATCAGTTTATTCTTGTGGCACAGAATAACCTATACATGCTATTTGTGCCACACTCCCCCTATTCATTTTTGTGGAGGTACATTTTAAGACGGTTTCCATTAATGGTAGCCTGATAGGGGATTTCCTTAAGGGTCTTTAAGTTATAATTGCCATAGGGTAAACCTTCTGAAACTCTGAAAGGCCCTTGAGATGAGGGTGCATCTTCTTAGACTTTGAGTTAAACAGTTTATTTTGGAAAAGTAAAGTGAGCTCGCCCACTTGGAAAAACTTTTAAATTTTTAAGCTTGTTGTAATAGTTCAACTTTATTAGTTCTGCATGTTTCTGTACTTGTTCCTGTGCTGAAGTCTTTAGTAGATATTGGTGTTAGTTTGGGTCAGCTAGTTGTTTGGCCAAATTTTTGCGTTGAAATTTGATGTCATAAAGTAAATAATAAGGGGTGCATTTGGTTGTGTTGTGAATTTTGGTATAATAAGACCATATGATGGTGGGTATTCTTTAAGACCATTTAGTAGGGTGATCAGTGGTGCTTTGTTCAAGGGCTCATTTTAATTTTTGATTAAAATATTCAGTCAGTCCATTGCACTGTGAGTTGTAAGAGGTGGTGAAGGAATGGAGGATCTTAACTTGCTTATTCATTTTCTCAACTATTTTGTTCTTGAAATGAGATCCTCAATAATTCATGAGGATCTTGGGGGGTCCTTATACAGTAATAATTTCTTCATATAGAAATTAGGCAGCAGCATTGACATTGGTTTTCATCACTGATTTTGCCAAGGCCATTTGGTGTAATATTCAGAGGCTACTGAAATATATTTGAAAGTATCTTCAGCCTCGTGGAGGGGACCTACAAAGTCAAGACCCCATATCTCAAATAGTCCTTTGGTAGTAATAGAGTTTAAAAGCTTCTGTATATTGGGTTTATATAATAAACTTGGCAGGCATGACAGGTTGCAAAATAGTTTGCTACATCAGTGTAGGCTTTTGTCTACCAATAGGATACAAAAATTCTTGCCCAAGTTGCTTGTTTATCAAAGTGACCTGCATCATCATGGGCTTCTTTCATACATTGTGCTCATTGTTTTCTAGGTACCACTTGTGCATCAGACCCCTTGGTGCATACATAAAGTTAGTTTTCAAAAGCTAAAAATTTAGTATAATGTTGTTTATAAAGTTTTTGGGTTCAAAATACTTTTGGGTACTTCAAAGCTCAGTGAAAACTTCCCTATTGTTTCTAATTCCTCCTCAAGGTCTACTCTCTCCATATGTAAAGTTGTATACTTGGCTGGGTTGTTTGAAAATCTAGACAGCCCGCCAAAGACAGTGTTAAGTTTTCCAGATAAGTGTTTCAACTTAATTCCAAATTCCATTAACTCATTTCTCCATCTCAGGTGACATCCATTTGGAATTAGATGGTTGAACAAGAAGCTTACGTCTTCATTGTCAGTGTATACTGTGGATTTTCTGTCTAGCACATAGTGGCAAAATTTTCAAAGAGCAAACATTATTGTAAGAAATTCCTTTTCATAAGTTGAGTATATAACTTCTGGGGCTGCAAACTTTTTGGATGTAAATTTCACAGGGAGGTATATGTCATCTTGTGGTTGAGTGTGTACTGCACCAAGAGCAATATCACTAGCATCAGTAAAGATATGAACCTCTTGTTCAAAATCTGGAAAGATAAGAATAGGTATACAGGTCATGATTTGCTTCAATGTCTCAAAGCATTGTTTTTCATAGGCTGATAAATTCCATAGGCACCTTTCTTCTAAAGATCATACAATGTAGTTGCAATGTAGCTGTAATTAGGTATAAAGGCATTGTAATTATTTTTCTGTGTTTAAAAAGCTCAAAAGCTCATTAGCATTGGTGGGTGTAGGCAAGGTTGATATTGCTTTAGCTTTTTCGAAATCATTCCTTTTTTCCTTTAGGATTAATTGATTATCCAAGTAGTTTGAGCTGTAAAGTGCACAGGAGGAATTTGGTTGCATTAATTCCTAGATGTGCAGATCTGATTTGACTCAGTACTTCATTTAAACCTTAAAGACGCTGACTGAAACTTGAAGAGTACACTATAATATCATCTAAGTAAACTGTTACACATTATCCAAGTAAGTCTCTAAAGAGATTGTCCAAAACCTTTTGGAAGGTTTTATAGGGCACCAATCAACCCAAACGGCATTCTTGTATGCTCAAAATTGACCATACTTGGTTACAAAAGCTGTTTTGGCAATATATTCTTCTTCCATTCCCAACTGATAGTATCCAGAGAATAGGTCAATATTTGTAAAGAACTGAGCGCCACCCATTGAGTTGAGTATCTCAGTGATCAATGTCAAGGGATATACATTTGTTTTAGTGATTTTGTTAAATGGTATATAGTCAATACACTTACAATGTTTTCTGTTCTTCTTATGTACTATCACCACTAGAAATACCCAAGGGGACTGTGAAGGCTGGATAAGTCTGCAGGCTAAACCTTTTTCCATTTCTTGTTGAAAAAACTTTTCACATGCTTGGGATACCCAATATGGCCATCTAGCAATAGCGTTGGCATTTTCCACATCAATACTATTCTCCTCTAGGTTTGAGAAGGGCAAGTTATCACCATATTAGAGAAAGAAGCCTTGGTATTGGTCAAGAGGTT
>JAKSZP010011393.1:0-23286 GCA_022478985.1 Massospora cicadina | reverse complement strand
AAAGATTGTATTTTGCTGTAGATGGCGAGACCATCTTTCAGGTGTTGCTCCAAAATGTCACGTTTTACTGTAGTAGGCAAGAAGTCAAATGTGAGGAAAATTTTATTGGATTTTGTCCATCTAGTGCATTTTGTTTTGATGACCCGTTGCCCTTTGAGGAGGTCAATCACTATGCGCACTGCAGCAGCCTTGTCTGCTGCCTCCTTGTTTTTGAAACCTAGGTCCAGCCAATCGCATGACATGGAATGAGGTGTGACATACACCGCGGTCAGGAAAAAAGTGTGCACATCTCCATATAATTTTTCCCATAAAGCTATTTATTGGATGTCCAGAAACACGTGGACTCCGTATTCCACCAATGAAAGTGGCTGGGAGTGCGGCGTATTGATGTACTGGTTGCATCATGCTTGTCAAGCGAGGATTTCTGGAGAAATAGTGACCGCCAGTTTTTTGAAATTTTTTTCTATTCTGCTGGTTTCTCTGGGGCGTTTTCGAATGTTTGAGGCCGCGGGCCTCCCACCTGCTCCTCTTACCTTACTTTCCCAACTGCTCCCTAACATGGGCGCAGACTAATCTCCTCTATAAGATTTATCAAACTAGATTCAGAATTGAATTGAATGGGCTGCAAAAGTGATTGCAACGAGAGAGAAAAGTTGCATTCATTATATTAATGAACCACTTAGTGAAATTCTTAAATCGCTAACTTATACCCCAATTCCGCCAAATTCGTTTCCTCTAGCCACCCTTGGGTTCACTTCATTGAGAATAAAAGAAACTCAAACCTAAATGCTCCTACTTCAATGGGTTCCGTCACAGCGCAAGACTTGTTGAAAATGACTTGCTGAGGAGGCGGGAAAAGGGCCTTCAGCATGAAGGACGAGGAACTTCATGCTAGCATCCCTGTACCACCTCCAGAACAATCAGTGAACTCTAATGATTTGAGGTTGTCATACCAGAAGAATGAAATTCAGCACCATTTAATAATAAAGAACCTAATACTGATTACTCTTCTTCTGATAAACCTTCTATGTATCTCAATTCACTTAATCAGTTTGGGAGCTTAGCCATACATGTCACCGTTTGATTTCATAAAATCCCTGTCCATGCCGTTGTCAACAGTGGTTCCCCCATGAATATGATTTCATATAAAATTAATGGATCGCATTTAAATCGCTACCAACTTACCACATTACATGTAATATGGCACAGCTGGGCTACAATGCACTCGGTCCATTAGGGCTATTCTTTCTGCCCATTTTCTTTGGGAAGCCTTTGGTAGATACCCAGCTATTGCATTAGACACCCTAGTTATGACATTCTCCTTGAGACTCAGTTCCTCTGAGACTACTCCGCCATCATGCACTATGATGAAGGATTCTTATCCCCTTTAGGACATAGTGTCACATTGGTCTTTAAAACCTCCTATGATGCCAAGATGGAGGTCAAAGCTTGGGCTTGCCTGTTAGAAAGCAAAAACCATATTGATAGGATCAGATAGTATGAAAGAGGTTCTTGAGTGTTGCTACCCTCTCCTGCGGTAGATGGCCTGAGGGCATGCCTATTTATTTGCCTAAAACGACTACTATTCCACCAAAGTCCTAGGTCATTATCAATACTTGAGTACATATCAGTATTCTCTCAGGACAATTTGTTGGAAATATGAGGCAGGGATAACCCATCAGTCAAAAAAGTCCTGACCTGTCTGGGAATTTTAGATCCCGCTTATGCTAGATCCATATCGGTGCTGCTGGACAACCTCAATGACAAACCTATGATAGTGAAGCCTTGTACTCCACCCGCCTATGTTCACCTTCTTTCTGCAGAGGCCATCAATGAGTATGTAACTTTGATGATTCCAATGAATTTGGGCTGTAATTACCCCATCAGTAGCTCTGGTTGACAGCTCTATTGGGCATGAGCTCACTAGTAAACAACAGAGCCAAGTTAATAAATTACTGCAAGAATACATGGTCCTCTTCTCACCTCTACCTATTATTTCAGGAAATTGAATGGCATTTTACATCACATTGAGACTGGGTCACTCAACCCATTTAATCCCATCATTGCTTAAAAGTAAAGTTGAATAGGCTCAGATGGCTGTTGGGCTCAAGAAATTACTTGAAGCCAGGCTATTGGTGCCTTTGCGTAGCCCCTTGAGCTATCCTCTCCTGTAAGTTCAGAATATGGATGGTAGTCTTTATGTATTGATGGGCCATTTTAGACTCAAAACCATTAACAAGAAAGACAGTTACCCCTTATCTCAGATTGACAAATATCTCCACTTGCTTGCCAGGCCACAATATTTTTCTGCTATGGATCTTGCTAGCGGATATTGGAAAAAAATAGACCTTGAAGAGTGTTCTAAATGTGCGCTCATAGTCAATGATGGATTATTTGAGCCATTTCAGATGCACCAGGGCCTTTGCAACGCGCTCGCTACCTTCCAAGGCGCCATGGACGTGATCCAAGGTACTTAAAGCTATCCTATGCCCTCATTTACCTGAATTATATCACTGTCTTCTTGAAAACCTTCAACGGTCATGTGAAACATCTCTGGGAAGCCTTTAATAACCTTAGAAAGCCTTGATAAAGCTCAAGCCTTCAAATTGCTTTTTCTTCGAATCATAAATAGAGTCCCACAGATCTAAGGTCTCAAAACATGGTATTCAGCCCATCCAGGATAAAGTTGTCACCATTAAGAAGATGTCGCGCCCTCAGAGCCTTAAGGATATAAGTATACCTTGACATAATGAGTTATTATCATCAGTTCATCCCTCAGTTTGCCAAATTATTTAAATCCATGGTTTACCTTCTACAAAAGAATATATTTTGAGTGGCATCCTGAACAAAAACACGTGTTTAATGCATTGCAAAATGATTGTGTGCTAAACCTATTCAAGTTCATCTTCATTTTGGATGACTCTTTTTTCTATTCACTGACGCTAGTAATTTCTCTGTCAGGGCCATCCTATCTTAGCACAATAAAAACGGGCTGATCACCCAGTGGCATATTATCAAGACCCTAAGCAAGGCTGAACAACATTATAACATGACCAAGCATAAGTGCCTGACTGTTGTTAGCAATCATAATTTTCTTGCCTTAAATATTGGCACTCATTTAGCCATCACCACTGACCCTTCCTCACTCTGATGGCTGCAGCAGATGAAGGACATGGACAGCTGGTTAGCAATATGAGCCCTAAAGCTGCAGAACTAAAATTTTATTTTTCTCATTGTGAAGAAGTATTAGTCAGAATGCCGATGGTCTCTATGATGCTAGTATTGGCCACCTTGACACCCAATGAAGACAAAATGTAGATCTAATTGGCAACCTGTCTGATGGGTTTTGGAAACTTCTGAGATCCAAGATAAGCTTTAAAAGATGACTCAAGACACTCAAATCAAAAAAGGAAGCTGTATAATAAAATAGCAAGAAGTGCCACCATTATACCTGCCCTTATTCACAAACTGATGTTATTCTTGAAGGACACATGACCTTGGGAAACAGGGCAGTAAAAAATAACACCAAATGGCTCATGGTACAATGCTATTGGTGGAAGTTTATGACCATCCCTGAAGTTATAGAAGCTTATATGATTTATCGACCACAAGATTGGACTAGTCCCCAGTATCATCATTCATTCATGACTCCGTCGATCCCTTTAATGTTTTTAGCATTAATGTAGTGGGCCCTCTGTCCACCGAATTTACATGGCCACAAATATATCTTATTAGCCATGGAGTATTTGACTAAATGGTTTGAAGCAATATCAGTTCCAGGTGTCACCACAAAAGTCATGGCCCTATCCTTAATTTTATCTTTTTCAACACAGCACAGATGCTCACAAACTTTGTTTTTAGACATTGGTCTAAAATCATCTCACAGTAGTCCAAGAACTACCTTTAAATTTTGGAACATATCAAATATTCACCACTCCCTATAACCCCTCAACCAATGGGGTTTTGGAACTTGCTAATGGAACACTCATTTCTACTTTGTAGAAGTGGTCATCTCTGACCCAAGCTAGAACCACTATCTAATCAGTGCCTTACTCACTTACTGATAAGCTACCATTGAAATCAAATTTTCCCCTTTAAAAGCTCTATAATGGTGTACCCCTCAACTGTCAAGTAGCGTTCATCCCTACTTGATACATCTGTGCTTGAGAACTCTGATTTTACCAGATGGCATTAACTGATAAAATTGTCCAGCTTCAAGACCTAGCAACCCAGGGAATTGTCACTATCTCAGAAAGGGAGACCTTTATGATTTAGTGTCGGCTGCCCCTCCTTACCAGTTTTCAATTAGTGCCTTAGTTCTTATATCATCATTAACCTAGAGGTCAACAGATTAAGCTTGATGTCCTTTTGGTATGAACCCTACAAAGTTATTCATAAGTTGAACTCTGAGAACTCCATTGCCAACATCAATCAGGGGACAGTAGTAAACCAAGTACATGACCAATTTTTATGGCCCTATACCTCCCTCTGACTGACCTTGAGGGAGGTGTTGTTAGATTTTGAGATTATGAGCGAGTAAAGATTCCTAATCTCAATTCATGATAATAAGGTGACTTTTAAGCCCTCATTACTGAAACATGTCCTTGAAAGCACTAATGAGAATTTTGATCAGGAAACGTTACGCACTTAAGAACTGATGGAGATGCTTTTTAGAATTTACCTTTACTTCCCAAACCTCAAAAGACTTTACTCCCGTCATTTCATTCTTAAGGATGATGAAGATAAATGTGGCATCAACCAGATGGTCAATATGGAAGGATCTGAAAGATTCTGAATGTGCGTTACCATGGAAGTCCTATCATCATCATGTCCCCACTCACCCTATAAATATTAAAACCCTTTAACTAATAGAGTTGTATGTTTCGCCCCACATTAATAACTTCATCAACCTCTACTTTAGTTTACAGCTTCAAGCTTGTTTTTGAACTTCAGCTACAGTTAAGAGAACTGTTACACTGATACCAGTAATGAATTTTTCCTAATTTTATCCTTTCAAGCTTAGGGTGTCTTCAGGGATATTAAGCCCTTACATCTGTAAATCTTCTGATCCTCTATAGATGAACTTGGTCTATCCAATATAGCTAGTTGCTTTAGACCCTTATCATCACCATTTATTATATATTTTATAACAATGCTACAATTTCCAAACTAAAGCTGCTGTATTATTCTGATACTAAGCTCTTTGCAACAGTCTAATAGTACTTGAGATCTCTAACTTAAATTTTTTTTGCAGAAATCTAGGAGGAGCCTTAGCCAACGATGATCTTCAAAGATATATACTATCCTTAACTTACTGTATTATATCAAGTATAATTGGAAATTTTATAGTTCTAGAAGGGGCCCACAGTTCAGTTTAGTCTGATAGCCTAGGCTGTAATTTTAAAATTAACATACCTATCTTTTATAATTTAGGGTTTATATTGTGTAGTATTTTATCTTTTTACATACTTTGCTCTGTAAGTCTTGAAGAGCAACCCTTGCAGCATAATCAGGAAGAATTTCCCTTTTTGACTAAGAAGGGGCATAAGCTGGTGACTGTCTCACTTGTTAACCTGGGCAATTTGGCTTATGTGTTAGATGAGTAGTAAGTGAAAGTGTATTTCTTATTAATCACTCCTCTTCCCCCTCTTCTAACCATTCAGGAGTTGCTAAAGAAGATTTAAGAGGTGTAAGGAGGTGGCAGTAGTCAGAAGCCATTGCCAGTGGAGGTTTTGTAGTAATCCTCCATAAAAAGAGGTTTCCTCCACAAGTTCAAATTTCAATGGTCAGGTAATTTGGTAACTGGCAGAATTAAATATATCAAGTTATTCTTAAAGCAATAATCCCTATCTGTCATTCCCCTATATTGCTGATAAGAATGAGCCCATCCCCAACAGGTTTGGTCATGATAAACCCTTTTAAAACTCAATGGGACTGCCAATATATGGCCTGGCTATGGGTGCTCCTGCTGTCCGCTGAAGATTCATCATCATTGCATCAAGCACGATCACGTGGAACAAAATTTCTCTCAAATAAATTTGATCCTAATTAGAGCTGGGCAGATTAATTCTGAATCAATATTGGTAAAAATTTAGAGTGTTGATCAACCATAGCTATCTTGCAAAGTTTTTCTTTGCAGAACTATATATGTTTCCAATTGTTGGAATTTAAATTGGTTTTATGCCGATGAAGCTTTATACACCTAATTTTTAACAATATATTTTGTAGGAGAAATAACACTCTCAACTGCGGGAATAAACGATTTTAGGAGAGTGTATGCCACTTAAATTTAGGTCTTAAAGCCGTTAATAAATATTAAAAAGTTAGATTCTCTATAATAATTTTAATGGGAAGCTATAGATATAAAATGAGTTTTTAATATCTGGCTGCTTTTTATTTAATTATACTTTGATGCTTATAGTGAGTCAGACAAGAAATTCATTATAAAATAGATGTATTTGAATTATTAATATGGGCTTTTGACCTAGTGGATCTCTTGAGACTCGCCTCACTTCAGCGTGAGGGCAGATGATGAGTCAACAGCCGAAAAGATGAACCTGTGGGGAAGTATTTTATATGTTTAAACCAATCAGATTGGATCCCATGGTTTTGAAGCTGATTTGGCGTAACCCTGCTACTAACTGTAGACCTATTTGGCTGAGAAGTGGGTGAAATAGTATTACCCCAATTTGAGGGGTTCCAACAAGGATTGATTAGGTTTTTTGAGAGATATTAGCCTTATTTAAACCTAATTACTCTTATTACAAAACCAGACAGGTAATTGTCCGACATTACCCCTTCAAAAGTATTAAGGGAGATTAAGGGTTCAGGAAACACCCATGAACTTGGTTAATAGTAATCTCTGTAGCAGTGGACTTAATAGAGTATTCATCACCCCTCATATAGGTAGTGACAAAAGGTCCCTCCCAGATGAAGCCAAGCTTCTCGCTTCTAGCATTGATATAAATATTGTAGTATAATACCAAATCAGAGATTTGAAAAGTGGGCAAGGGATGCCTAGTCTAATTGGCAGCCTGGCCCTCTTTAGTGACCGTTTTAGTTAAAATATTCATAGCCTCAGATTGAAGCTGAATGATGTGCTGGGCCAATCTCTTCATGGCATTGTCAGGGGCCTGGATTACCAGTAAAGACATCTTTGGTTAATAGAGCGGGTATCCCAGGTTGTCGCCAATATAGAACATGGAAGGGCGAAATTTTGAGAACCTGATGGTAGCTAATGCGGTAAGCCATAAGAGCACAAAGCAGATACTGGCCCCAGTGGAGAGGGTCAGAAGTGGCCATTTTTCGCATTATAGATACCAAGGTTTCATTTTGCTCTTTCAAAGTTTTCATTGGTAGAGGGGTTGTAGGGGGGTCTGAAAAAAGCTGTTGGGCCCCCGGAGAGGTAGCTAGTATCTTGACCACTCTAGAGGTGAAATTTTTTCCGGTGTTTAGAGGAGGACTTGAGGACATCCATGGCGAGTGAAAATATACTGTTGGAGGAAAGTAGCGGTTGTTTTTTCAGTTTGGGCAGGGAGAGCCACTGCTTCAATCCATTTTGTGAAGTGATAAATACCTACCAATATATAGTGATTCCCATTGGTAGTTTGGGTTAGAGGTCCTACCACGTCTAAAATGATAGTGTGGAAAGGTTGTTGAGGAGTAATCAGTTGATACTGGTATTTTGGTCTTGAGTTGGGATTGTTCTTTACAGGTTAAGCAGGCATCCAAGACTTCAATAATAGATTCCATGATGCCCTCCCAATAGTACCGTTCCTTGATCCACTCATACGTCTTCCTCACTCCACCATGCCCAAGGGTAGAGTGGGCGTCTAAGATCACCAGTACCCATTCTGAAGGTCACAGATAGGACGACCAATTTACTCCTACCCTCTTAAATAACTTTCTGCTCTCCAGATTAATGTTTCAGGAGTTTTGTGCTAGCATTTTCTGGATGGGGTCATCCTCATCATCCTAGGCCTCAGGGGTCATAAGGAGATCATGTAATCTCTACTTCACTGTTGTCCAGATGAAGGATAGGCAACCAAGTCAAACCATCAACGTTCATGTGACATGTCCCAGATCGGTGCTTAATATTCATATCATAATGTTGAAGTTTGAGAGCCCAGCGGGCCAACCGTCCAGTGGGATCCTTCATATTTTGTAGTACTATAAGGAAGCGTGTTCAGTAACCATAGTGAAGGGAGTGCCAGATAGGAAAGGGCGATAATATTTAACAGCGAGTAATACTGAAAGGCACTCCTTTAAAGTGGCATTGTAGTTACATTCAGCTTTTGACAACATCTTGTTGAAGAATGAGACCAGATGATCTACTCCATTACTGTCCAATTGGGGCAGGATGACTCCAACGTCATAATCTGGGGCATATGTGATCAATATGAAGGGTTTCCTGTAGTTTGGGTGGCATAGGATAGGGCGTTGCTGAAGAAATCTCTTTAATGTCAAAAAGTGGCCGCTTGTTCTGTTACTTAATAAATAGGGGTTTTCTTAGCCAAAATTCGGATAAGAGGCTCACTGAGCTGGGAGAACTCAAGGATGAACTGATGGTAATACCCCCTCATACCCAGAAATACCTGGATGTCCCATAAGTTCTTAGAGGCAGGTGTTTTAGATATAGCTTCGACCTTATCCTGTAAAGGCTAAATCCTATCTTGGGAAATAGCATGTCCAAAAAAATCTAGCTTCTTTTGGGAGAAAGTGTATTTTAATGGTTTCAACTTGATCTTAGAAGCCTGAAGGCGCTGAAAGACTTCTATTAAATAAGCGAGACTATTGGTGAACATTGCAGAAAAGGCGGTGATGTCATCAATATAGACAAACACAGCTTAGCTTAAGGTCCCGCAGAATGTGGTCCATTGCACGTTGGAAGGATAACGGCGCATTGCACAGACCTTGGGGTAAGCAAGTAGTCTGAAATAAGCCTTCACTACAAATAAAAGCACATTTCCCCAGATCTTGTGGAGTAAGATCCATTTGCCAATACCACTGGCCAAATCCATAGCTGAGAAGAATTTTGATCCGGAGAGTTGTGCAAGGGCATCATCTATTCAGGGGATAGGATAGCTGTCTTTCTTAATGAGTTTATTTTATTTAATGGTAGTCCATCACTGCCCAGTGACCTCCATTCTTCTTTTTGACCAGCAAGAGAGGAGACGCCCAAGGCTTTGAACGGTACTAGTAACCCAGCGTTTAATAACTGCTTTAGTTCAACCCTCATTTGCTGCTCTTCAACCTTGGACCTATGATAAGGTTTAGATCGAATAGGTCGGACATCACCAAATCAATTGTGTGGCTCCATCCCTTCATGTGCCCACAGTCCGTGTCAGCCTTGGAGAAAATATCGCCATATGTATCCAATATAGAATGAACTTTTTCAAGCTTATTTGGAGTTAGGTCATCTGAAATATGGACGTTAGGCAGAGTACACACCAACTGGCCAGTGGGTAAACCCATATTCAACTTTGTTTAATAAAATGACCACTGTCAATCTCGTTGAGGGGGATTAGCATACCTTTCTCTATATTTTGATGCTTTTTTCCAAATTTGAGTTTATTATTAAAGTTCTCCAATAGAATATTAATGGGTCGTTGATAGGCGGGGTCTAGTATACCCAGAAACACCTGGCGCTCTAAAGAGCTTACTCCATCAATGCTAGTTATTTGCAGCTGACAGCCTTGGGAATTGTAGCGTAATGTTGGTAGCAACCATCCGTTGTTTACCAGCCTTGATTACTGTTTCTTTTGAAGCAAAAGGAGTATTCCCTCTGAAGCATCCACCAAATCAGGCAACTATTTTGTGTTGCGTCCAGAGGTCGTGTTTAATAATAAAGCTATTGCAGGGGAATTGTACTAAACTAAGCCGGAGTATTCTTTTTATTGGGTTTTTCATTGGTAAAGATTAGAGAAACTTCATAATCAAGTAGGGAGAGGTAAACCAGTTTCATGTTAGTCATACCATCATACTCAATCATAAACTGCGTGCTAATAAGCATGTTGTAAGCTATTTTCCAAGGTCATGGCAAGAGCTGACATGATGAACTTTTCAATCTGAATAGTTAAGGAGGAGTAAGCTCCAATAGAACGGGTGTTTTTGGGACCCGCCAATCTAAACTCCTGTGTATACTCAAGATTAGGAGTCAGCTTAATCTTGTTAATAATCTTGCGTCGGGACCACAGGGTTTGATACCATGTATCCCTTAATTTTTATTCCTTGGGACCCAAAGCTCCTTGGTTTTTTTAATTATCTGCTTTTCTTGGTCAAAAAGTCTTTACTATGGATACTATGTCAGGAGTGGTAAATCACATAATAAGCCCTTCCCTTAGTTAAAGATTGGGCTGATTTGATTTAAGTTGACAAAGAAGATAATAAAGTTTATTAACTTAGAATTCACAATATAAGGGAAATCAGGGAGGTTTATGGTAAATCTCCAAGCAGTCTAAGCTAAGATCTATAACTATCAAAATTGGGGATTCTGCTGAAGGCTAGTTATCTCATTTGAATATAATTTTCTTGCCACTTGCGATTGGGTTTGAACACCGAGATTAAGAAGCTCTAAGGGTGCAATTGTCAGCCGCATAAGTCAGGGTTAAATCCCAACTTTGAGAGCCCATGAAATTTTGTTAGGTATTATCCCCAATAAGTGTTTGGGCTATTGGGTCAGATCAGGATTGATTCCCTTCATCCAACACATCCAAATCTCCAATTCAAGTAGGAAACCTGACAACGCCCCCCACTAGATCTTGCCGTAGGGGGTAAATGGATGGAGAAAGTGTTTATGTAAACAATTTACTACGTACATGAATGAACTCTATGATTGAGAGTTCATTGGACCGCTTAAAAGACTTTGTAAGGCCCCAACCAGTTGGTGCTTAATCTGTTGTCACAATCTCCATGCTGATGATGGTAGAAAAAAACTAGGTCACTTGGTTGGATGGTCTGCAGGGAGTCATTCTTATACTTAAATTGAACCTTTTCTCTACTGGTTGTAGCGGACAAGTTTTTGAAAGCCAGGGCCTAAAGAATGATAATTTCATTTGCAATACTTCGTATAGTGGCTTCAGGTGCTTTTAAGGAGGCTTGGTCAATCATAGCTTGTACTTAGAAGGCAGATGGGAATTTCTGCCATACTACGCTTGGAAATATGACATCTTAGTTATTCGATGATAGTTGATTCTATAGGCCAAAATTGCACTAGGCAAATATTGGGACAATGAAGGAGGTCAGTCATAGCCATTTTCTGGAGGGTTTCAATTAGAGTACCATTTCCCGCTCTACCATTCCATTGGTTGCAGGATGGTAGAGGGTGGAAAATACCTATGTAGTTCCCATCATTTCGGCTAAATCTTTCACCAGCGTCAATTGGAAATCTTGCCTGTTATAATAAAGAATGATGGTTGAGCACCCAGGTTGGGCTATAATCTGATAACACAAAAACGTGGCGATACACTTTTCCAAAGGTGAGGGTAGAGATACTGCTTCAATTCACTTAGTAAAATGGTTGATGGCTAAAGGGAGGAACTGATGACCATTAGAAGCTTGAGGGAGAGGACACAACATGAATGCTTTTAGTATGGAAGGGTTCATAGGGTGGAACCAATATATGTTGAGAACAAGTATCAGATCCGGCTTGACTTTTGCATACCAGGCAGGACTCTAATATATCTTGGATAAAAACAAGCATACCTTATGAGTAGCATTGAGTCTTGAGCCATTGGTAGGTTTTCCAAAGTCCCCATGGCTGACTTTCCAAAGTCCTTCTAATATGACGTTGGTTTGATCCAAAGTTCTTATATAAGGTACCCACTTTTTAGACACAAGTTTACACAATTGGCCATTTAGACTTGAAGTTTTGGCGCTTTTTTGCTAATTCCTTTGGAAGGGTTGGGGATCTATCCTTCCATAAATGCAATTGTGTTAGGAGGTTGTAGTTTCAATCCTCCTCAGGGTTGGTTAGAGTTAATATGAGAAGCCAAGATAGGCAATCCGCATTTTTGTTTTTGGGCCCTGGTCAATGGATAATAAAATCTAGTTTTGAAGATTTTACGCCCATCAGGATAATCACCTATTAGGGTCCTTCATTTGCTGCAGCTATCACAAGGAAGCATAATTATTTATTATGGTAAAATGTTTCAAATATAGATAAGGTTGGAAATTTTTAATAGTCAGTAGGACTGCCAAGCATTTGCATTCCATAACAATATAGTTGTGTTTGGCTCTGGATAAGGTCTTTCTATAGTATGCGATAGGATGGTCCAATAAAATTTCATGTTAAGATAGTATAGCTCTGATGACTATAAATCTAGCTATGGTATATAGGAGGAATGGTTTCTCAAAATTTTGATAAGTACTGGAGAGTGGGAGAGAGACATGTAAAAGGTCAAAGGCCTGCTGTTGTTCTTTTTTCCACTGGAATAGTACCCCTTTCTTCAGTATATACACTAGAGGCTCATAGGTTTCTGTAAAGTGGGAGATAAAATGGCGATAATATCCCACTATCACTAAGAAAACTTATACATCTCATAGAGATTTAGGGGGGTCATCTTAGCAATAGCCAAGACCTTGTCATCCAAAAAGGATATTCCGGCCTTACTTAATTTATGGCCCAAAATTTCGTCTCACTAAAGAAAGATCATTTTGATGGCTTTAGTTCAATTAACTATTGCCATAACCGCTGGAAAATTTTCCTGTGGTGATCAATATGTTAAGTAAAGGTTCACAAAATGGTAATATTGTCGAGATAAACTAGCACACAGGAGCGTTTAAAGTCGCCCAAGAGTCTGTCCATGGCGCGTTAGAAGGTAGCAGGGGTGTTACATAATCCCTGTGGCATTAGAGTGGGTTTAAGTAGTCCTATATTTAAAATGAGAGCGCATTTTTCACGATATTATGGTGACAAATCAACTTGATAGTACCCACTGGTGAGATCTATAGCCAAGAAATAGTGGGACCCTGATATTAAGCATAAAGAATTACTTATACGCGACAATGGATACATTCTTTTTAAGGGATAGTATTGAGGCGGCAATAATCCATGACAACATGGCGGCCACCATCCTTCTTTCTAATTAATAAGGGTGGGAAGCCCATGGTCTTTTAGAAGGTACTAGTGAACCAGCCTTCAACATTTGCTATAACTCTACGGCCACTTGAACTTCCTCAACTTTGGATTTGCAGTATGGCCAGGATTTGAGCAGAGGGTGAGCCTCAGTATAAATTTAATGAATTACTCCAGACATGTTCTCGTAGTCACTAGGTCCTGAAGAAATAAAATTGCCATACTCCAAAATAAGGTCTTTGACATTCTGGCATTTGTAGGGGTAAGATTATCTCCAATTCTGCTTTCAACCAGAGATTTGGTGGGTAGGGAATCAAATTCTAAATCCTGTAATGAGCCAAAACAGCTCACATCGGCAATATTCTCAATGAGACATAGTTTTACATAAGCAATAGGGGCATACCAAGGGACTTGGAGGGTATGATTTGTTATAAAACCTAATAATATAGAGATAGCTCTCTCATAGGCGGGATCTGGAAAACCTTGGCAGGTCTAGCTTCCTTGATTGAAGGGTTTGGTTGCTCGCTTAGCTCCAAAATTTGATTAGGGGTGAGAATCTGGATCCCCATATCCACAATAATTTGTTATACAGAGGGTATTGTGATAGGATGATGTGCGTACAGAGGGATTTCATCTTTGGTGTCCACAGCCCCCGGGGGTAACTTAGTTTCCCCCCTAAGACATGGTATTCAACTTTGCAAATTGAGGACGGCTATTTGATGAAGCATGTCCGTTTTTTGAGGCTCCTTTAATTTTGATATGAAGTTCAAATATCATCAGGATCCAATAACCTAGTATGGATAGGTATTTTTCCTTATGATTAATGATGCAATTGAATTCCCACATCAATTGAAACCCAATAAGCAAATCATAAGTATCATTTTCTAATGCAATGGCAGGAACAGTAATTAAAAGTTTTTCTAAAGAGAAGGGGTAAGGCAGAGTAGACTCCTATCGCCTTAGTTGACTGATTACCAGCCATCCCATATTCATCGTCATGAATCAAGTCTGGAGCCATTTTTATCTTTTGGATAATTAGGAGGAAATAACGTTAGCTGGGGGAACTGATGTCAATTATTGCCAGAATTTTCACCTTATGTATAACTATCTCTACTTGAACCACCAAATATCTGAACTGGATATTAACAGCTAGTAGACTGTTGTTAGGGATTTGTAGCGAAGAAAGCGGAGGAATATGCCGCAGGCAAGCTTAGGGACTGTTCATTGTATTTCAAAGGTTTATCCTCCTGTGCTTGGCTTTCCATAGAAGAACAGACCGCCAAAATTTGTTTGGTTAACTAGCCAACATAAAAGTAAGAAAGCTAGAGCTTTATATTTCCTTGAATAATAAAAAGATACGTCAACTTCTGCAGGCGCAGATAACACAAAACTGCCTGAAGTTCTGGGAATAGAGCTAGAGTTATAACAAGGGTTTTGAGGCACTTTAAAATCCGTCAGCATAGGGATCCTCTTGCCCTATACTGACTGATCTTTTGTCGACTTACATTGTAGTATGTGACAAAAATCTACAGTGTGGTTGGTTCTCTTGCAATTGGCGCTGTGTAACTCAAGTGTAGGCGAATTGGGAAATAATGGCTACCAATTGGGGCTGGGGCTTATTTTGTTATTAGGGTCCTGCAGTTTACGTAGTTTAATAGGAATCTCCAAAATTAGGCTCTTTGATATAGAGGAAGGACGTCAAGTTAAGTTTCACCATCTTTTATTTAGTAGGATACTATGTATATTTTTAAAATGCTGAAAATGAGGTGGTGATAGCATCATCTAACATAAGATGATTCCCTGCGACCAGCGTTTGAGCTTTAAGGTAAAAACAACGGGCGAACTCATTGATAGGTTCCCACCAATTAAGACTGATTCTCATGAAGGTCTGTTTTTGGTTAAAAAGAGTTAGTTCGATCCCAAATTTCTGGAGCAAGGCAGCCTTTGCGTCAGTCCAATTATGACAATGCGTTATATGGTGGGACCATATTGTCATAAGCGATGTGACTAAGATAATTCATCAGGTGTTTAAGCCATTGATGATTGGTCTCTTCCTCCATAGAGCTTTCATAGCAATATAATAAAGATAAGATGCTTCCCTCTCTGGGGATGACTTTTCTTTTGAACAAAAGTTTAAACGTAAATATTGGGGATTTTGAGGCCAATTAACATAAACTGACATTAAGACCACACTTTTCACTTAGCAAAGGGGCGGTATCTTAGGAATACGGTTGAGGATGAAGCGCATCCATTTGACTCTGCTGATCTTTATTATAATCATTTACTAAAATCTACTCATTCATGAGTGGCACTGGATCTGATTTCGTAGCAACGAGTTGTTTGATTGCCACATTTCGTTATTTAAAGCGATATTGGCGGCTTGGATAACAATTTGTTGTTCAGTGGCAAGCACTCTTTGCTATAGCCCACTTATCACAGCAGGTAGGGCTGCCAAGGTCCCAAGGCGTTTATGATGAGAAGTTAAGGATATTTGAGGGAGAGGGGAAATACATCCCCAGTGAGTTAGACTCCTTGAGCGATGAGTCCTAATAGGACATCAAGGTTTTTAAATTTCTGAATCAACGCCTGGAGGCGTTTGTCTGGGATTCCTGGGTCAACACTAGGTCCTGGAGGTCCTCTTGGCCCAGAAGGCCCACATCCACCATCCTGTCTGTCACAACCAGGGGGTACTTGTTCACCATCATGTCCATCATACTCGGGGGTCCACGCTCACCTTACACTCCTTGTGGTCCTTAAGAACAGTGGCTATTCTGTCCATCACATACTTAATAAATCATTTCCTCTAATGACTGGAGGCGTTCGTCCACAGAGGTGATAAAGTTACTAAATTCAGCTTGTAATCTGCAGTTATAATCTACAACGTGATTATTAATAATGACCACTAGTTGACTAAAATAATTAGTAATTCCTGTCCAAACGAAACACATGGGACTTGATTCAAAATGGGTTAATATCATGGCTAAATGACACAATAGTGAGCACCAACCCCAAGGATAAGGCTGGGCGGCAGAGGCCCAGAAGATGAAGCTTCAGGCCCTCCCTGACCTCAAGCACACATTAGACCTATGCTGGGTACAAGCCAAATATGCCCAGGTTGGTACTAATGAGGTGCATAACGCCCAGCCCCTTGCGTCAGCCCAGGCGTTAAAACGGACAGTTTATTCAATTAAGAATGACGGTTTGATTCGGTTGCTTGAGGAATGGGGGTTCAAAAACCTGTTCCATTTAAAAACAACACATTTGGGTAGAATATAACTTCAATTGATTTTCCGAGTGAAGTCAGTTTTGGTGTATTCTACTAATTTGGATGGAAGCGTTTGCCCATTGGTAAATTGGTAAATTGGTTCTTAGAACCACTTCAGCAGACCCTAGATTACCTCAATGATCTTTAAATTTGATTTTTATGACCAACGTTCCTTGTTGGTCAACTTTTCCATAATAAGTCCCCACTTTTCACCATCTACATTATGTTATCCCAGATAATCCTGTGTGTGGACCTCTTCGAGGAGGTCTTACACATCATCAACCATATTATATAGACTACCATAGTTTTATCCGCCAGTTCACCATTGGGCCGCCCAGGTACCCTTTAACCTAAAAAGCCAAAACTTTACCCTCCATGCATCTCGTCACTCTTGTTTGATTAAACCGCTTAGGGATAACCCTTTTCTTCCTAAGTTACTTGAGTTCAAGCACCCTCTGCGGGGCTCTAGTAACTTTTGTACTATTGACTAGTTTCCTGCATTAAGCCTGTGAACCGTGCACTTCCACGCTGGAAACAGGAGAGTTATAGACACTCTCCTTACAATAGTCGACCAACCATTTATACTTATGTGCACAAACTTTTTCCATGTGGGACTTCCCAAAAGTGTAAATGGTGGGCGCCGGCTGTGGGCTTTGGCTATGGTCAGCCGCACCGCTGTTTCCTCTTTTTCCCAAAGATTAGAGCATCTTGGTGTTATTTTGGCTGCCTCCAAATGGGAAGTACCCACCCTTCATGTTTATACCTGGTGGATATGGACGCTTCTGGGTCCTAAAGTTGTGATTCCCTGACTTTCCACTTCAATTTAAGAATTCAATTCAAACAAATGGGGTTTACTTTGGCAGCACGTTCAGACAATGCTGGCGGAATCGGCGCAGATGGGCCTAAGGGTGTTGGATTTGGATAACGTCGGGCCTTCTTTTGCCATTAGGGGAATAGGGTCATTCACATCTAAAAAGGCGTTTTATAACAAAAACCTTATCCATACCTCTGAACCGCTTATTAGCTCTTTCAGCTTGGATAAGAACCCTATTTCAATATATCAGATTACCCCTGAGAACCCTCGTTTGACCCCTACCATGAACTGTGGCACTCAGGAAATGGATAAAGAACTTCGTTTCAAATATGATAAATTATATGCACCTGCAGAAGGCATGGTGGGATATGTGGCCTCAGTAGTAAGAGTGGCCAACTATCCCTCCCCCTTCCATGATTCCAAAACATACTATGTTGGCGTGCTTGAGCCAGAGGGTGAATTTTCTGGTGAATTTTTGTCGTTTCCTGCTTTGAATAAAGCCCATTCTGGATACTTTTTGTTGACCGCTACCCATGCATATCCTTCAGGGAAGTTCAGCACCACTATTCTGGTAGATACTTGCGCCAATGAAAACTTTATTGACCAGAGCTTTGCCAACTACCTTGGGCTGAGTTACTTGCCAGGTGGTATGGTTAGGGGAGGGGCATCCCAAGGTATTCATACTATGAAGGTCGTTGGGACAATGGACTATCAGGGTGACATTACCACTTTTCCGATCACTTCCAAGCTATCAAAAAACTCTTGTACCCTATCAAATTGGGTGTGGAGTGGTGGCGGAAGTTTGATGTTAGAACCAACTTGAAAGAAAATACCCTATTCCTAACATTAAAGAATGGTCGCACATTTGTTGTTCCTTTGTCTGAGGCTGACGCTCAAGGCGACTTACCCCACTGGCCCCACTTTAAAACCCTTAGCCTTGCCCCTATACTGAATCCCACTGTGGTGGTTCCCCATTTTCTTGTTTGGAGAGTTTGGAATCTTACTTTGATGCAGCATCAGCTGATGCACTACCTGACCATTCCGAGTATGACTGTGACTTCAAACTCACTGTGGACTTGTGCAGATTTCTTCCACTATTTATCCACTGACTGTCCGGGAGGAAGAGGCGTTAGATGTGTGGGTGAAAGAGCAGTTAGCCAAAGGCGCAATTTTTCAGCGTACCTCCCCTGTATGCTCCCCACTTCTCTTTGTTGAGAAGGCTGATGGTACTCTACGCCCATGTGTAGACTATGGGAACCTCAACAATGTTACAGTACTAGATCTACATCCCATCCCTTTGGATTCTCAAATTGCGCGCTATGTGGAGAAGGCTAAGGTCTTTTCCAAGCTGAATTGCCTCAATGCGTTCAATCAGATTCTGATTAAAAAAGGACAAGTGTGGTTAGTTGCATTCTGTACCAGAAAAGGGATTTTCCAGTTTCAGGTCATGACCTTTGGGATTAAAAATGCCCTGCTATCTTTCAACACCACATTGATGCAGCGTTGGGGGACTTGTTAGGGATATGCGCGGTGGCCTACATGGATTATATCCTGGCCTTTTCCCCTGATCATGAGACCCATGTGAACACCTCCAGCAAGTGGTGGAGAGGTTAAGGGCAGCCCGCCTTACGCTAAAGATCAGCAAGTGTGAATTCTTCAAGTCGCAGGTCACTTTTTTAGGCAACGTCGTGTTTGACCAAGGACACATGATAACTTTAGACAAGGAGAAGGCTATTCGTGAGTGGCCGACCCCCACTTCATTCAAGGAATTGAGGAGCTTTTTAGGACGTGTACATTCCTCAAGAAGTTCACGCCTAATCTTTCCAAGGTGGCAGCACCCTTATATAAGGCGAGCGGTGTTAAGGTGCTTCAGTGGTCCCCCGTTTTGGAGGATGCTTTCCAAGAAGTGAAGTGCACCCTGTTGTCCACGTCAGTCCTTCTCCATGTTGACCCCAATAAAGAGTTTATTGTGTCTACTGATGCTTCCAACTTTGCCATAGTGGCTGCCTTGTTACAAGTAGGTGAAGATGGGATAGAGCATCCAGTAGGATATTTTTCTAGGAAAATGTGATGCCTGAGTTAAACTACACCGTTTATGACAAAGAGCTAGTAGCAGTGGTGGAGGCGATGATGTATCGGCTTCACCACTTGCATGGCTCCTCCCAACTTTATTGTGTACATACAGATCACCGCGCCTTTCTGTACTACCGCGCCCCTCATGTCCTAACCCCACGGCAGACCCGTTGGCATGAGACCCTTGCCCAATTTGCATTTTCTTATGTATTCACCAAGGGCAAGGACAGTGATTTAGCGGATGCTTTAAGCCGAAACCCTGCTTTAGCTCCTGATCCAAATGAGGTAGAAGTTCATAACACAGGTGATGATTCCGCTGAATAAAATTGTGTCTCAACTTCCCTCTTCTCCAGCCAACGGGCCAGCGCAAGCACCTCTGTACAATATAGAGGAATAAAGTATGTTTAAAAAGATAGTCCTTTCTTAGCCACTATCAGCTGAATATCCTATGGTACTTGATAAGAGCGCTTTAAATCAAGAGGATCTATCCAGGGGTTATCAAGTAAAGGATGATATGGGGTGGTTTCAGGGGAGCCTATGGGTTCCTGATGGACCACTGCGCCTGAAAATTATCCAGGACCATCATGATGGACTCATTGTTGGTCATCCTGGGAAAGCAAAGACCTTGGAGTTAATACGGCGCGCCTACAATTGGAAGGGCTTGCCTGCTCAGGTGGGACGGTATTGTAAAGAGTGCTTGATCTGCAATCAAATGAAACCAAATCTGTCAACCTTTAGCGGGGTTGTTGGTGCCAGTCCAAAAGGCTGACGGGCCCTGTACCTCCCTATCAGTGGATTTCATTGCGGAATTACCTGTCTCCAATGGTTATGATGCCATCATGGTGGTGGTGGACCGTTTTAAAAAGTTCGCCCACTTTATTCCTTGCAGAGCTACAATAACCGCGGCTGAGATGTCTAGGCTATTCGTCACTCATTTGTTTGCGCTTAATGGGGTTCCTCAAGAAATTATTAGTGACCGGGGCCCCAGATAACCTCCGCCTTTTGGGAATAGTTGTGTAAGACTCTTCAGATTCGCCCCTGCCATTCAACTTCCTATCACCCCAAATAAGATGGGTAGACTGAACTAGTGTATAAGTGTTTGGAACAGTTCTCACGGTGTTACACCGCCACAGATCATGCAGATTGGGTTTCTCACCTTCCTATGTCCCAATTTAGCTACAACAACACTTTGCATTTTTTGATTGGTTGTTCCCCTTTTTTCGCCAACCATGGGTTTAACCCTGCCTTTAACATGGAGCCCATCTGTGGATCTAAAGTTAAAGCGGTAGTGGACTTTGCCAAGACTATCAAGAAGGTCCACCAGGTGGTTTCCACAAGTTTGGAGGCGGCAATGCAAGTTTATAAGGAGAATGCTGATGGTAAGCGCCGAGTGGGTCCATAATAAAAGGAAGGGGATCTCATGATGCTTGATGCTCATAACATACCTATCAAGCAGCTATGCAAGAAGATGGGACCAAAGAGGATTGGCCCTTACCGCGTTGTTAGAAAGGTGGGCCATGACTCATACCAGTTATATCTTCCTTATTCAATTCAGATCTTCTCTGTCTTTCAGGAGAGCAAATTGACGTTGTTCGAGGGCCCCCCACCAGTGACTCCTGAGGCCTATCTTATGGATGGGGCGCCAGAGTGGGAAGTGGATGAAATAGTAGCCTCCCGCCGTGTTAAACGAAGACTTGAGTACCTTGTATCTTGGAAGGGGTTTGTCGCTGCAGAAAACAGTTGGGTACCAGCACGTGACTGTGTGCATGCCCATGATCTGATTGAAGCTTTCATAAGCGTTTCCCCAGGCCGCTGGATCCAACCCAAACCGACCGTTGCCACAATAGAGTTGGCCCCAGCCCACAAGAACTTTTCCCTAGCACAATACCTTGGAGGGAGGTGAGCCCCGTTGGGAGGAGAGGGTAATGTCATGGCTAAAAGACACAATAGTGGGCACCAAACCCAAGAACAAGGCTGGGCTGCAGGAGGCCCAAAAGGTGAAGCTTCAGGCCCTCCTTGACCTCAATCACACATTAGAACAACTTTGGGTATAAGCCAAGTATTCCCAGGATGGTACTAATGAGGTGCATAACGCCCAGCCCCTTGCATCAACCTAGGCGTTAAAACGGACGGTTTATCCAATTAACAATGACAGTTTGATTTGGTTGCTTGAGGAATGGGGGTTTAAAACCCGTTCCAATTACAAAATGATGCATTTGGGTAGAATACAACTTCAATCAATTACTTGAGTGAAGTCAGTTTTGGTGTATTCTACTAATTTGGACAGAAGCGTTTGCCTATTGGTAAATTGGTGCAAAGGACCACTTTGGCAGACCCCGAATTACCCTAATGATCTTTAAATTTGATTTTCTTGGCCAACATTCCTTGTTGTTCAACTTTTCCATAATAAAATCCTCGTTTTTAGTACACCATTTACGTTATGTTATCATGGATATTCCTGTGCCTGGACCTTTTTTAATAGGTCTTGCACATCATTAACTATATTATATAGACTACAATAGTTTTATCCGCCAGTTCACTGTTGGGCCGCCCAGGTACCCTCCAACCTAGAACGCCTAAACCTTACCCTCCATGCACCTCGTCGCTCTTGTTTGGTTAAACCTCTTAGGATAACCCTTTTCTTCCTAAGTTACTTGAGTTCAAGCACCCTCTGTAGGGATTTAGTAACTTTTGTACTATCAACTAGTTTCCTGGCATTGGGCCTGTGCAACACGCACTTCCACGTTGGAAACAGGAGAGTTATATACACTCTCCTTATAGTTAACTCGTCTTATATCTTGTTAATGAGCTGCCAATTTTCCAATGTAGAGTTTTCAGTTTTCACTGAAAAACTGGGAGGCAGATTGTTAGAATTAGAGGAGCTGCGAGTTTATTGTCTCCAATAACTGCAAGTGGCGGAGTAATTCCTGACCATGGAATCTAGCTACTTGAAGTAGATGGCTCAAGGTGGGATGTACAAAGTGATGCAGATACCGTTCCATACGTCCAGCTCAAACATGATCTACATCAAGCGAAGAACTTTGAGCCAATATCATCATAGGGGCTGGCACAGCAAGAGCCCATATTCTATTAGATCGGCCTCCAGGGACAAAGGCCTCAGATAAGAGGAGCCGAAGGGCTTCAGCGAAGTCTGATAAATGTAAGTTATATTGTTCTGCAGTTAGATAGTGGAGGGTCACCTCTATTGATGGGGTATATAGAATTTTACAGGTCAACGCTGTATGTCCTACATGCATATTGATTGCCTAGTTGCTGAGATGGTAAGCTTCAAGATCCAAGGCATTTTCTGAAACTGAATCGTTATTTTTCCATTATTTATTTTATTTTTTTATTATATTTTCACCGTGAACTTGGGGTTCACCTGGAAGAGAGCACAAGTTTTGTCAGAACCACAGGGTTTGATGCCATATATCCCTTAATTTTATGCCAGGGGACCCAAAGCTCCTAGGTTTTGGAATTTAACTATCTGTTTTTTGGTCAAAAAGTCTTTACTCTGGATACTATGTCAGAAGTGGTAAATACTATATATAAATTATTCCCTGAGTTAACAGAGGTAGGCTGATTTGATTTAGTTTAGAAAAGAAGAGAATAAAGTTTATTGGCTTAGAATATACAATATTTGGTCACTCAGGGATTTTTTATGGTAAATCTCCATGCAGTCCAAGCTAAGATCTATACTTATCACAAATTGGGATTCTGCTGCAGGCTAGTTATCTCAGCTGAATATGATTTGCTTTCCTTTTGGGCTTCAGTTTGAACCCCGAGATTAAGAAGCTCCAAGGGTGCAATAGTCAACCGCATAAGTCAGGGTTGATTACCAACTTTGAGAGCCCTTGAATTTCCTCAGGGATTATCCACAATAAATGTTTGTGCTATTTGGTTGGGTTGGGATTGATTCCCTACAGCTGATACATCCAAATCTTTAAATCATGTAGGAAGTCTGAAAGCTTGGAAGAGAGAACGTTCATGAGAATCCGGTGTCCAAGATAGCCCTAACCTGAACTTTTTGAATAACGACTTCTATCTTGGTTATGGTCC
>JAKSZP010011392.1:0-23349 GCA_022478985.1 Massospora cicadina | reverse complement strand
TGATGGAGACTTACAATCGCCACTACAAAGAAGGCGAGGGAGCCAATAATGCCTACATCACCTGCGCATCCACGGGCAAGGCAGCCTCACAGATTGATGGCACCACCGTCCACGCAGCCTTCTTGTTGGCTCTGCAGAAACAAAGGAACAAAGGTGACAGCCGCTTCAAACTCAATATACTGTATAACTACAAGAGATCATTATGTAAAGTGAAGGCGATCATCATTGACAAGGTGAGCATGGTTGGCCACAACCCCCTCAACTTGGTTAACGCATGGCTAGTGGAGATCACGGATTAATGCAACATATCATTTGGCAGTTTTGACTTGGTGTGCTGTGGCGACATCAGGAAGCTAGAGCCTGTGATGGCCAGCCCCGTCTACAGGGCCCCCTGATTGTCTCTCATGGGCCAGGAGCTCTGGCATGGCCTCAGCTACTACCCACTCACCAATGTGATGCAGCAGTCCAAAATAGTGTTCTCCAATATCTTGAATAGCATAGGCAATGGTCTTAAGCTCAACGAGCAACAGATTGCCATCGTAGAGTTGAGGTTCAGAAATTGCAACTGGTGCAAGGAGAATCCACTGGGAGTCATACATCTGTACCATGGCAACATAAATGTAGATGCTTACAACTCTGAGGCAGTGTCAGATGAGATCTGCTCCATAGCCCATGACGAATTTACCAGTTACAGCGGCAAGCAATAGCTAACCACTATCTGCATTAAGCTACACAAGTTACCAGCCACCAACACTGCCAGTCTGCCGTACAGGCTCAACCTCGAGGTGGGAAAGATGTATATGATCACAGCAAACGTGGATACTCTTAACTAGCTCACAAATGGGACCATTGGAGTTCTCAAGAACATAGAGATGGACAATGTAGACTCAGATAAGATAACCAGGCTCTGGTTTGACTTCACATCAGAGGGCAAGTCAGTAGGCGCAGCGGCCAGAGTGAAGGTGGTGCCCATGGTGCTGTCCAGTGGAGGAGTCCTCCATTGCACGTGGACCCCAATTGAGAAGTGCAGCGGAATGATCAACCTAGACGGTCACATTAGTTGCCACAGAATAAATTTCCCTTGCATGCCATCCTGCACGATAACTATTCACAAATTGCAAGGCGCTATGTTTTCAGCATAGCGATCAAGTACACAAAGAAAATGTCTCAACAGTTACTGTACATGGCTATGAGTCGATGATGATCGCTAGAAGGTTTGTACATAATAGCTAATGAGGTCAAGTTTTATCACGGGTCTAGATGTAACTCCCCCACCATGAGCGACATACACAACAAGTACAAGCGATTGGAGAATCATCTGTTGCCCACTGTGTATGATATTATGCGCCAGTTCATTGCGGAGGCCAAGATAGCCGCATGGATCTTAGTTAAAAATCTAAATGTTCAGAGTATCATGGCTCATCATCTTGACGTTGAAAGTGATTTGATACTGCCTAACTGCGATTATTTCATAACTTCTGATACTTGGATGGCTGAGGATTGCCCAGTACATTTGAACAATTTCGCCTTGGTAGCTCAAGAGAACACTGCCATGCCTCGCCACTCTAAGAAAATGAAACAAAAGGCCTCTGGCGTGGCCACCTACTGCAGCGTTGAGAGCACAAGAACTTGTAACCCTCTAACTATCTGACCTCCTGACAAGACACAAGACATCACTATCAACATCACAGCCATGGAGATCACTTACCAGAACACGTACAAATTTGTTCTAGTCAGAGTCTACATATACCCTGGATCTACTGATACTGAAGTATTTTATCTTATACACCATGGGCTTGTCAGATATGGCAAGTCCATTATTAAAGTGATCCCTAAGATGATTGCTGACATGACTACACCAATAATGCTCTGTGGCACCTTCAAAAAGCATGCACCCAATCACAAGAACCTACTACAGGACATCAACGATGAGTACGGCCTACAACTTATAGCTTACCATCAACTACACTCAGAAACATGAGCATAGACCTGACGTTCAGTTGCAACATGCAACTCTTTGCCTAGATATCCATATTATACTTCAGTTACCACACTCCATATTCCATCAACTAGCGTTAGGTGACTCTGTAAATTCTGTAAATTCTAAAAATTCATAGTAAATAAAGTACATTGAAACTTATGTAACTTTTTATTTAACCAACCCTTCATTCCTTCCCAAAGCATCAGTCTGCCCATTATTTCATGTATACCAGTAGTCCCATGAAAACCAAGTTTAATTTTTTTTTGACTCTTGAATAATTTCCTTCTCTTTCACCTGTACTGGATTAACTTGCTCATTGGGTTTCTTGCTCCAACATTTAGGTGTAAAATGTCCAGTTTATCCACATTAGTGGCAAAAATTTGCATCTTTTCTGCTCATTATTGTCCTTCAGTATTGTTTTCTATCATTATTTGATTCTAATGCTCTTTTGTAAACTCATCAAATTTCACTGTAATTTTGGCTTTTAACAGGACAATAATTAAAATTTTGATTAGGGGCTTTAAAGGTGGCTCCTAACATCTTCAGATGATCCACCATCTGGGATGTGGACATCTGTGTCACTAGCGCAGAAGCTATTGTACAATGCAAATCACAATTGGGCCAAAGCACTGCTTGAATTGCAATTCATGCATTAAAACTGTTAGCACTTTTGTACAGCCAGGATATGTGATTCCTATCAGAATCAGTCAGCAAAAACTGCTAGTTTCTCATCCTCTCATAATTAAATGCTCATAAATAAATGTTTGCAATTAGACATCCACATAGGGCTTTCTATAAGTTATCATAATGGCTTTCTTGGCCTCATTATAAGTCCAACTGTCCCCGTTCAGATGCTGTATTATTAAGTTCTAACAATCAGTTTTCAGGAAGTTCATTTTTGTCACTGCCTTTTGTCAGTCACTAAATATGAGCATCCTCATTTTAATCAATAATTGGAAAAACACAGGTGCATTGTCTTAATGATTTGCGGGTAATTTTGGTGTACTTCAAATTCATCTGTGAATCCACTGGCAGGAACTCCTGCCTGATGACTCAATTAACCATAAGAGTAACTTTGAGGTCATTTCTGATATTGCTTTAAATGACCCAGGCTTATTTCTGGGTGGTTGAATCTTCCAGACTGGAGTTTTGTGCATGTTGTTGGCTTCATCCACCTCCATTTGCATGCAATTGCATCTATGATTCTCTAGTCCCACTATGTGCTTCAACAAGCGCACTATATCTTCTTAAATCAGCGTAATTATTATAAATATGTTTCTCACTCTGTCTTCTGACATGGTACTTCTTTAATTCACCATCCTTTCATTTCAAGGAGGTGACCTTTCCATAGAGGCCATTGTTAATTTTTCCAACTTGCTCAACCTCTTCCTTAGCTTTTACTATCCATTCATCCAATGTAGCGAAACTAGCTTATGACACCAAGTTGAGTGTGTCATTATTGCAGTTTCTAGCTCCATCCAAAGCTTCTGTAGTTCATTCTTTCAAAACATGGTTTATCTGGTCTTCCTAATAAATCTATCTTAAAAATCAACTACACCATATAGTGAGAACCAAATGTTGAATTTTGGGAGCCATATACTCTAGAAAGATTGTACCTAGCTTTAGCTCCCTTTTTTAGTGCACAGGTTCTTTGTATGTGCGTTGTATAAATTGTTGATAATTAATTGAATTGGCAGTAATAATATGAAGACTATTACTCTAGTTAAGCTTCTTATAGCCAAGTTGATTATTAGGTCCAATGCTAAACTGGTGATTGTCCTAATCTTGAATTTGTCTAAAATTTTGATAGTGACATCTTCCCTCTTCTGTGGAACTTAACCTTGGATTAGGTTCTGATGTTCTATTCTCACTTCTCGCAGAGTTTATGGAGACAGCAAAAATAGACAAAAGGATCTATTATCCTTCCAACTCTAGTCTCAAGAGCAAAACAGTCTAAATTATTAAAGTTCTTAATCTGTAAATATCTTTCCTCTGCTCTATTTAAAAAAATTTAAGGGACTTTTTAATGGAATTAAGTGCCCAACTCTTCTGTTGACGCCCCATTTGGGAATTGCAGCTGTCACTGATTAATTAACCCTCTGGGGTTACTCCAAATGATGATCTTCCTCAATGGTTTAATCAGATTTCTCCGCTAACTCTTAGTGTTCTCTTAGGTGAAATAAAGAATGTGTCCCAACGCATTTGCTCAACCCCAGCGTGTCACCCTTAATTTGTTACCAACCTGTTTAGGTAATGGTACTTATGTCCATAAATAGCAGGTTACAATCCCCTAAACGTGAACTTTCAAGTTGCTTATCACGGGCGGCATCACTCGCCTAGTAACTCATAAACCTCATAGTTGTTCAGTGACAAAACTGATCAACTCCTAAAAGAGAATTAAATTATCAATTTTTTAATTTACAACATAATCACTTTTTGTTGGAGATCATACCTGAAAAAACATTAGCAATCTGGAGGATTGAAACCTGGAGAATTACTAAATATCTGTTCAGGATAATTTCAAACAATAGTTATCATAGGCAAGAAATAACTCTCACATCCACTAGTGGGATGAATCCCCCAGTGGACAAGAAAATGTAATTAATCAAATTAGCTGGGTAATGTGGGCATATCAAAATCCCAACAATAAGTACTTGAAATTCATCTTCAAAATTTAAAAATTAAGCGCAAGCTTTGGTTATTAATTTCTTCAACTTATTGAAGCTTTGCTGCTCATGTTGATTTTATTCCCAGGGGACTCCTTTCTTTTTCAGATAGTATAGTGGCGCTTAGATCTGAATGTATTTTGAAATAAAGGAATTATAGTAGCCAATGGTCTTGAGCAAACTAAGTATTTCACTGGCATTCTGGGGATAGGGCCAGGATTCAATAGCTCTGATTTTCTCAGTGTCAGTGCACTTCCATTGGGAGTAGGTATGTGGACTAATAAAGTTAACTCTTTGGTGGATAGGGCTAACTTGGATCCATTGATGCTGAGGATGGGCTTCTTTATTGTTAAAATACAATCGATAGTTTTTGGAGGTGTTGCTGGAAGTTAGGTGGGTAGACTGTAATATTTACAAGGTAAAAAGTAACACATCAATTATTTTGACTCTGAAATAGGCTATCCATGTCCTTTGAAAGGTCCATTGTGCTCCAATAAGTCTGTATGATATCTTTATATGCTCAAAATTGACCATATCTGGTAGCAAATGTGGTTTTTATAAAATCTTTGGCCATGCCCTTTTGGTAGTGTTTAGAAAAGAGATTGATGTTGGTGAATACTTAGGCTCCACCCATGATAATGAGGATGATATAAATTAAAGGCAGTGGGTAATTATCCTTCTTTGTGATCTTAGTAAATAAGATATATTCAATTAAAATTTGGAGCTTTCCATTCTTCTTGGGCGTTATGACTACTGGAAAAGCCAAGTGCTATTGGGAGGGGCAAATTAGTCCACTGGCTTTTCCTTTTTTTAATTTTTGGTCTTAGGAAGTGATTATAAGCTTGAGATAGTTGATAAAGATGTTGGTTAATAAGTTTAGTGTGCCTGATGTCAATGTGGTGGTACCTCAAGTTTGATAAAGGAACATCATCGTCATCATTTTAATATCATCTTCTTAGTTCTTATCTAATTGAAGTAAATCTTTCTCCTTGTGATCCTAGAGTTGTTTAGAATTTTAATTTGTTAAGAATCTCAGTGCACGTGTAAGAGGTGAGTTGTGCAGGTGGTTGGTCCTATTCTACTGGGGTGTAGCTGTATTGGATAGATAACAATATGATACCATTATTGGTTTTGATGTCCCACTAATCTTTCTTAGAGTTTTCAAGGATCTTAAATTCTTTAAAGGCTTGGCGTAAGAGCAGCATCAGGAAGTAATATTGATTAAAGACAATGGCATTTATAGAACATACTTTGGTTGCAATATGAACGGGTATATTGAACACTTGGCTGCAGCAGGGGGTGTTAAGAACTGCCAGGCATCAGGAAAACATGGTTGCTCTTGAAAAATATCTTTGTATCCTTTGTGAGATGTACTTCCTTAGTGACATTTTGCTGGAAAATCCAGAATCTAAGATGATTAATAAGGCATATTAGAAAAAAGATATTTGAGTGCAGGGTGTCCATGATTTTCTTAAGAAGAGCTTTAGGTTTTTGGTTGAAGTTTTAGAGTCAGGTAAGGCTAATGGTCTGGTGTAATTCTTGACGTCTAGAAGGGCTTGATTTGCACAGATATCCACGGGACACTGGAACAATGGTAGTCTTTAAAATCTTGACAACGGAAATTCTTTTGGGTTGATAGGAAACAACTGGTATGGTTAGGGTTGACTGCTGAGAAATTTTGAGAAATATTGTGGGAGAAAGTCTTCAGAATTGGCTGGATGGGTTGTGTTGGTGTGATATGAATAATAAAAACTTGTTTCTGGACAGTTTGGGTTTAAGATTGAGTAATCTCATTCAAAATTGCTTTGATGTTTGGTAAAATCAGGTAAAGGCAACTCTTAAGTAATTGATTGGATATGAGGATTATTTTCATACTTTTCCATGGGGTTTTATAGGGTTTAGGCATTTTTTGGGAGTTTGTATTTTGATAAGTAGTCAATATTAATTTTCTTTGAGGAGTAGTGGATAGCATAGTGGGGTGATTCCTGCTACCACTCTGGGTCAGGGCTCAATTGATACAGGGTCAAACCCAGCACAAGCTAGAAAAAAATGGTGTGGTATATTTGTGCCAAGGGTGACCCACCACATTTACATTTTTATTTTCTTTGGGAATTTGGGGGGATAGTGGTAGAACTCATAGCTTCTTTGATTCTTTTTTTTTTGAAGTGTATTCTTCCAAAAGTAGTTAACTTATCAGATTTTTCCAATGGAGCTTCATTCACATATTGAGTTTGTTGCATCAGATTTCAAGTCAGAATATCCTTAATCATGGGTTGAGTGGTCATTTGGATACAAGGAAAATTGGACTGGCAAGCTGGAGGAGGCAAGTTGATGGGTTTGAAGTTGGTTGAATGGCCCAAGTCTGCTGCTCCCCCAATAGGGGCAATGGCCACCCAGAGGACAACCTGACATTGGGCGCAGGGGCTTAGCACTGCCAGAAATGCTGTCCTGGTTGACTACAATTGAAGCATCAGAGGTTGTTGTAAGGTTTCTTCCTTTAAACCAGTATAGTCAATTTCTGGGCTTAATTGTTCATGGCATGAATCTGTTGGTTTATCTCATAAGTGGATTGATGTTTGGTATTTTGGGATATCTTCCATGTAGGAGGTATCTAAGTCTACATCATCCTAGTTTACTGATGTAGAGGCCCTGTGATAATTATGGAAGTTTCACCTTTAATGTGTAGTCCTGAAATATAGCAATTTCTTGATTCATGCAAGTTGGTTATACCAAGTATACTGAATTGAGGTAAGTGTTTTTGAGGTCATTGAGGAACCAGTTGAGAAACTATTGATTGACTTCTTCACAATTCTGGTAAGTGACCTGTCAACAAAGTCTATAAGGTCCTCAACCTTGGCAAGGAATTTTAAGAAGCAAGTGAAATTCTGGGGGTGCAGCTTACAGTATTTATTAAAGATCTGAGAGGACAGAATTTGTAATTTCTATTTGGTAGCTTACTATTGGGTTCAGTACTTGAAAGGAATATTGGTTCTTTGACATTTTTGAGTGGGTCCAGTGAGAAGGCTGGCCACTTCTCATAAGTGTTGCTGGGGACTGACTCCAAAGCAATCTTCCAAAGCATTGTACTGATCTAATTTCTTGTCAATAGTTATATGATCAGATTTTGAGATTCTTCTTAGCGCAGGTTCTCATGAAATATATAAAGGTCATTTAGTTGGTTGAAACAGTAGAGACAGTTTCCAGGATTTTCTGGCAGGATTATCACTTTATCATGAGGGCTCAGGAATCCCAGATTCACTAAAATCTGAGGTTTAGGTGACACCTAAACTTTCAGAATTATCAGGTATTTGGGTTATAGTTGGTAGCCATTCACAATAAGGGATTTGGCTTGAAATCTTATAGATGGCACAATGGGGATTAATCTTTTTTTTTAGTACTAGATGGTCCCAACCCAAGGGGGGATTCATCGATGTATGGGGATTAATCTTTAAAACAAAAATAGATAACTAAAGGTAGGAAGGATATTTAATACGTTGATTAAAAGAGTGATCAGGCTTATACATGATCAATAGAAAATGCTAAAAAGAAAGGAATTTTAGGGGTCTTAATGGAAATTAGATAAATATGGATAAATGGCATTAAAGGATATTACCAGGGTGGTAATATTCACTGATAGATTGGCAATATCAATGGTTTCAATACATTAATTGCATAATATATAAAATAGAGAATAGAGGAATAAAGTTATATGAGAGATCTACAGTAGAAAAGAAATAAATAGGGTGCAGTGAGGGCATGAATTCCCTGATAGATTGGTGGTCTTGGCAATTAAATGATAGTAGTTATAAAAGATATAGTATAAAACATCATAGTGTTGTGTTAATTTAGTTCCACTTTAGAAATGTCAGACATTTGCCCTACCGGTTGCAAAAGAAGAATGTTTTGGGTCTAAATCCGCCAAAAAGGGGAAATTTCGGCCATCTGAAAGCTTGCAATAATGTTCCAATTGATTTAAATAATGCTAATGCTGATATCAGCCAAAAAGATCCTGGTCGATTATCAATGGAACCCCATTAATTGGGTTAACACCATTTCAAATCCTGTATGGGCAGCAAACATAAAATCAAGCAGTCAGATTACTCTGACCATGCAACGGACTGTGGGGTGACCATAGGAAGGTACTTCCCCAACCACAGATGGGTTCTTCAAAGTACCTACGCGGGGACCACCCCTTTTATAGGCTTGGCGGGTGTCCCCCAAGGTGCAATAAATTTCTCAAATGAGGATTGGCTGAAATTTATAAAATTATTACCCCACAGGTACATTTTGGCCAATAACAATCCCCCTTCCATCGTCCAGCTAAAATGAAGTAGTATCCTGAGCTTCAATAGGCTGCTTTCCCATATTTCTTTATTTGAACTAGTCCAAGCTATTTTGAACCTATTTTCAAATTACCCCCTGACCCTTGATACAGTTTAAATACTGATTGGTTATATATCAAGAGGGATTGCTTTTCTTCTCCCTGCACTTCTAATAAAAATCATAAAACCCAAACTTTATAGTAGCACTTATTTTTACTTTAATTAGAAAATCTTTGAAGGTTCCAGCGGTGTAAGCACCAATGAACACAAGTAAGCTGGATTATATAGGAAAAAATATTATTAAGTTCTGAATATAGTAGTAAAGTCAATCAAATTTAATTTTAGCGCTTATAATTTAGGATACATTTGCTCAAGTCCTAATCATCTTTTTATTTCTAAAAAAATTATGCTTAATTTATATTTTTTGTTTTTAAAGATTTATATATAACTAAAAGACTTCTCTTTCCGCTCAATTTCTCCTTCACGAAAATTTATAAAAAGAAGTCCAATTTAACACCTCCATCTGACCTCATCCATTTTCCTGTTTTTTTAGTACTAGATGGTCCCAACCCAAGGGGGGGATTCATCGATGTTTATTGAATTACGCCTGGGCTCCTAAGAGCCTGAGGCGAGGGAAGGGGAGGGAGGAGGCATCGAGAAAGGGAGGGGGTTTGCGCGCCAGAGCCGTGCTGCAGTGACAACTGAGCGGGGAGGGTTGGCGACATAGTGCAGACCTTCAGGGCCATCTCAAAGTGTACCTGAAAGTGGGTGATCATGTGTGGAAGGGTCCACACCTGCTGGTCAAAGGCAGCACGAAGGAAGGAGTTATGGATGGTCCAGATGGCTGTGGCATAGGCGAGGACACGGAGGGGTCGGTGGCAACCAGGCAATGTCTGCTCAAACATGAGGTCTTGCACAGGGTGTCCAGACCAGGGCTGAGCATGGAGGAGCGCGCGGGCCTTTGGCCAAAATGCGGTGACACCTGGACAGGTGAAAAAATGATGGAGGTGGGAGTCAATAGGCTCCACACAGCGGGGGCAGCTTCAGTGCTGGAAGGTAGGGCCAGTCCGGTCCCCTGTCCTGTATGAACAGTGGAGCACCCTCCATAAGGTGTTGGACACCTTTGCTGACAGGATGGGGTGATAGACGTCCTTCCACAATTCCTTAAGGTCAAATCTCACGGAGGGAGGGAGGAGCTCAAGGAGTCTTGGGCGGATGGGAGGACGATCTTGGGGGTTGAGGCGAGTTGTGACAACTTGTCCATTGTACACAATTGCATGGCGACGTGGGCTGAGGCCAGGGCATTCCCTTCTGTATGGGAAGGAATGGTGGATCCGCGCGCCTACTCGTTTCAGGGCAAGGAGAGCCTGGTTCCAGTAGGGGGATGAGGATGGTTTTAGGCGATGGCCTGGGTGGTTTGTGAGCCACTCCCCTAATGAGGTCAGAGATGCTCTAGGAAGACCCAGAGCTGCTGACACTGACTGGCGGAGGGCGGGCGCCCATTGGGGCATGGGGGTCGCGTCCCAGCAGACAATCGGCCATAGGAACTTCAGGAAGATTGTGGTGGTGTGGGATCGCGTGTCCAGAAGCCCTAGGCCCCCTTCATTGCAGGGTCGGGAAATGGTTGAGAGGGCCATTGGTGGATGGTTTGAGCCCCAGATTCAACAGCGGAGGAGTACATTGAGCCGCGTATAAAAGGCATCTGTGAATGGGCAGACGTGCGCTAGGAACCAGACTTTGGAGAGAAAGAACACATTGGCCATCAGAGCTCGACCCTGGGGGGTGATGTGCCGCCGGTTCCAGCTGGCAATCCTGGAGTTAACTGCTGCAAGGAGCAAGTCCTCATTGTCTTTTAGCGCAACTCCTTGTTGGTTGGTGAGAACGCCCAGCTGACGGAAGGTACCGCGCTCAGGTTCAATAACAAATGGTGGGGGGAAGGTGGGGGAGCCGACCTGCACAACTGTTGTCTTGGAGGTGTTGACCATGGCGTTGGACGCCTTGGTGTACCTCTCAATGGTCACAGCAGCGAGGGCAACATCCCCAGGGCAGCCAAATGCAATGGCAGTGTCATCTGCAAATGCCATGGTGCGTGTGGGGGCTTTACCTGGGACCAGAATCCCTGTTAGCTTGTCCTGTAAGGAGGCCAAGAGGGGGTCAAGGGTGATGTTAAAAAGGATAGGGCTCAGGGGGTCCCCTTGCCGGAGACCTTGTCCAACTGGTACTGCCACTGTGAAACCCATTGGCGCCAGGACTCTGGTGTGGAGCTGGTCATAGAGCGCTGATATCCAGCGCCTAGCTGCGGGTGGGAGATGGAAGCGGGCCAGGGAAGCATCAATATACTTCCAGGCTACCCGATCATATGCTTTCTCCATATCCAGGAGAGCCACAAAGCCATTCACCTTACGAGAGTTAGAAGTCAAAGTCACGTGAAGGTCATTATAGTTGTCCCATAACGACCTCCCCGGAATAAAACCGTACTGGGATGGGGAGAGGCGAGGTGGCACCCATTTGGTGATGCGGTTGGCCAGAAGCTTCGTGAAGAGCTTGTGGTCTGTGTTGATCAACGCTATGGGGCGCCAGTTCGCCAGGTTCTCACGGTCTGACTTCTTGTGAATGAGGGTCGTGATTGAGCCTCTGGAGTCGGGGAGGACCTCGCCATTCACCAAGAGTGCAGCGAAGAGGTCGCGGAGGGTTCTGGCTATCACTGCAGGTTCCAGAAGGTACACCTCAAAGAGTATTCCGTCTGGGCCTGGGGCTTTAAGCCGTGGGGATTTCAGAAGAGTTTCCATCACCTCCTGGATGGAAATAGGCGCCAGTAGAGCCTCATCAGCCCGTGGGTCAATGGGCGGCTCTGGAGCCCGCCACAGGAAGTCTTGGATGTCCGATGGGTCCACCTGGGTGGCATGGAAGAGGCTGGAGTAGAAGCGGTGTAGTTCCTGCGTGATTTCCTCCTTGTCTGAAGTGTTTGTAGTGCCAATCTTCAGTGCAGTAATATCCTGCGCTGTTGACCGGGCTTTCTGTTTCTGAAAGAAGAAGCGGGTGGGGCGTTCCCATTAAGCATAGTAACGAGATGTTGTAAAGTTTGCTGCCCGTTCTTCCTTCAGTGTGAGCTCCAAGCGGAGTGCTTCCTGCGCCGCTTCCCAGTCTTCCAACCATCTGGGAGAGGGCGAAGGCTGGCAGTTTCGCTCTAGATGTCTGATTATGGCTTCCGCCCTTTTTACTCTGGCGCGAGCTGCAGTCATCTGGGCTTTTGCACAGTTGTAAGCAACGCGGGTGATGCCCTCCTTGGTCACCGCCCATTTAGCCTTGTGGTCAAGCAGGTGGGGTGGGGGGAGGTGAGAGTCTCCCGGATGGTCATAGACAGCTTCTCCTTGTGAAGGGGTTGTTGAGAAGAGCTGGGGAAACCCTAGGCCAGAACCTACGCGACGGTCTAAGTGTGGTGGTGAGCACAACGGTGAGTGACCTGTGATCACTCAGATGGTTGTCACGAGAGATGGGAGAGGAGACGCGGCCAATTAGCAGGGGGCCAATCAGTGCCATATCTATGCGTGACGCTGACTGGAAAGCTCCTCCATCATACTGGATCCTAGTCATGCAACCTAGGCCAGAAGCGGAGGGTGGAAGCGCATCTATAAAGCCACTCAGGCGAAGGAAATCCTGGAGGCGACTTGATCCAGGGCGTTCCTTTGCTGCAGGGAGGTAAGAGTCACGGACGCGACTTATGGTTGTGTTGAAATCTCCTAAGAGGACTGTATTCCGTGGGAGATTGAGTTGGAGGAGCTCTTCCAAGAGCCGATTTTGCTCCTGACCTGCATTAGGCAGGTAGATGCTTGCAGCGAAGAAGGAGAAGTCAGGAGTGGTGAGTTTGGCCAGTATGAGGCGGCCACCTAGATATTGTGAAAAAGAATGGGTTTTAACCTGGGGATTCAAAACAATAAGGGCGGCATGGTTTGTCCAGAAGGAGTTGCCTCCAAACTGTTCATTCCATGCAGATTGTTCGTGGGGGAGGATATGGGGCTCCTGGACAGCAGCGATGTCAATTTGTGCTGACCTGAAGTTTTGGAGGAGGCGGGCTCTCCGCTTAAAGTCCCGCAACCCATTTGCGTTGATGGATTGCAGGGCCCGGGTGCTGCCATGGGGACTCATAGCTGTTCCCCTCCATGTCCTGGGGGGTTGCCTGCGCTTAAACCTGCTGCTGTGAGGCGGCTAGTTTTGAGTCCTTTAGCTTGACTATTAGCTGCAATCCGTGAGGAGCGTCGAGGGTTCTGAGGGGAAGGAGAGGGTGGGGGGCGGAGGACCCAGTAAGCCAGCCTAGGATGCTGCCCCCGCTCCGTTGCAGGGGAAGGACCTGAGGGTGCTCAATGGTGACCTCCGCGGTGTCCCCATTTGATGAGTCTGAGTCAATATTCACTTCCTCCAACACTGCAAAGGATCCGCGCGAAATGGACTGTGGGGTTGGGGTAGGACTCTTTGAGGTGGCACTTCTACCGCAGGCCGCGAGTTGCCAGTCCATGATGGTGGGCATAGCTCCATTGGGAGCTGAGGGTTGATGCGATAAATCGCTGGTGGAGGTTGGTGGGGGTGCCGCGGAGCCCTGAGTGGGGGTGGCTGACGAGGGGCACCCTGTGGGAGATGCCTTGCGCTTGGTGAGAGAGGGAGTTGACTCTGGGAGATTGGAGGGGGTGCCCATTGGAAGGGGGGCATGAGCGCGAAGGTATCCCATACCAATAGTGGGGTTAGCTGTTTCAACTGCTAGGCGTAAGGCCTCAGGGGACAGGTTTTCTACGGGAACCCATTGTGTGGGTTGTGGAATTGCTGCTGCAGCCACGTGGGATTTTTTTTTGGCCTGGTTTAGGCCCCTGGGTGGTGGCTAAGAGGGCTTGTTTTCGAGCTGTGCAGCCACTATACAGGTGTCCAAGGGCGTTAAACCATGAACACCGGGGGCGCGCCTGATCAGGGTCGACAAAGAAGATCTCAGGGCATGCCCCAACTACCGCCACACGAGGAATAACCTCAATGTTGCGGGATACAGTGGGGGAGGGGATGAACGACGCCCTAGCAGTGCAAGCTCTTTGAGTGGGAGCATAGTAAGAGGGGACGCTTAAGTCCACTGAAAGAACAGACCCAAACTCCATTAAACCACGATGGAGTGCCAGTTTAAGAGACTCAGGATCAACAGTCGTTGGTATGTTGGAAAAAGTAACCCATGAAATTTTCTCCAGGTGAGAGCGTGTGCGGGAGATGCGAAGAGATCCGCGTGGAATAATGACCTGGAGGGTGGCAGCATGGTCAGCAAGGGCAGCTTCAGTGAAGCCCACATCGATGTAGTGGCCCTCCACTGATTCATGGATGGTGGTGTTAATAGGGAATGTCTCCGCAATCGCTGCAAAGTATGAGAAGTAATCCTCTGTATAGAATTCAACAGGGTTATGCCCATAATAAAGGCGAATTGCGTGGGAGAGGGTTGAGCGAGGTAGAGCTTTTTGCGCTCTAGTTTCGGCCCATTTCTTCTTAACATCAGCAATAAACGCCACTCCACGGGGATCAGCTTTGGGTAGCGTTGGTGCCAGAGGTTTTTGCCACGCCCCAGTGGCTCCTTTGGTACGTTTGTGTTTGCTTTGGGCTGCAATTGCAGGTTGAGTGTGAGCTGGTGGTTTGGACAAGTTTGCGGAGTTCCCTTGTTTCTGGAATGTTACAGCAGTTGCTGGCGTCATATTAAATTGAGGGGCGGTTTGTTGGGCCTCGCTAAATTGGGGAGGCCCATCCAGATTGGAATTAACTCCAGCCAGTTGGGAGGGGGAGATGTTTCATCACCATCCCAATCTATTTGGGTAAATTCAGCCCGAGTATTTGCTGTGATTTCGTGGGCAAAACTCACTGGCTGATTGGTGAATTGGTCGTTTTCAGCATATTGAGATAAAGTGCCGAATTGAGAAGTGCTGATTATGGGAGTTAAATGGGACGGGTGAGATTGGAACTGGTGTGAAGTTCCAAAATCTGAACCATTTAAATCCCCATTGGGAAGAGTAGATTGTCCCAATTTGGTGCTTAGTGATCCAGAATGTGCAGCTAATCCAACCTTACATCCGAGGGTTTGGGGGCCAGGTGATTGTTGGGCCTCGCTAAATTGGGGAGTCCCATCCAGATTGGAATTAACTCCAGCCAATTGGGAGGAGGGCGATGTTTCATCACCATCCCAATCTATTTGGGTAAATTCAGCCCGAGTATTTGCTGTGATTTTGTGGGCAAAACTCATTGGCTGATTGGTTAATTGGTCGTTTTCAGCATATTGAGATAAAGTGCCGACTTGAGAAGTGCCGATTATGGGGTTTAAATGGGACGGGTGATATTGGAACTGGTGTGAAGTTCCAAAATCCGAACCATTTGAATCCTCATTGGGAAGAGTAGATTGTCCCAATTTGGTGCTTAGTGAACCAGAATGTGCGGCTAATCCAACCTTACATCTGAGGATTTGGGGGCCAGGTAACTGGGTATCGCCCCTCATGGAGGGAGCCGGAAACACAGTGTTAGCAATAATAGATGGGGCTGAATTAGCTGACACAATGGGGGAGGTGAATGTCTGGATGGGCTGAGTTGTATTCAACTGAGCAGACGCCATTAAAACAGCGTGGGTGATGGCCTCCTTGGTTGGAGGGGGCCCAGCGGGTTGGTGGGAGGCAGCGCACACAGAGCTGTTAGGCGTGCAGGTTGCAGAAGTGCGATCAGGTGAACTGGTGCTAGTTGAAGTAGCTCCAGGTTGGGGGGTGGTGCCTGCTTTCATGGCTGCTGCTTGAGAGCGGGTGATTCTGGTTGACCCTGAGGTGGGTAACCGAGGGTTGCTTCTTTTGAGGGTGGTGGCTCGTTTGGCATAGCCTGCGGGTTCTTTTGCGGGGTTTCCCGCCATATTTGCTAATAGTTTTCGTAAATCTCTTTAGTGGAGCTAAATTTCAGGCTGAATTGATTTTCGAAAAGTGATGCTTAGCAGAAAGAGATTCCCATCCATTTTCCTGTTGATGTCCTCAAATCCACCGCAGGATGCCCCAGTGTAAGGTAGCAGTGATTCACCACATAGCATTTTCCACCCTGTGGGCAAACGCATTTGCATGAGTTCAAATAGCTAACCAACCTCTACCAGCCATTTTGTCCCCCAACAGGACTTACCACTCCACCTTGCACGCGTCCACCCTTCTCACCCCCATCCTCTTGCCCTACCTCGTTCCACAATCCAATTTTGCCTATGAGTAAACTATGGGCGCTTAATCCCATATACTGACAAGGCAATAATTGAACTTGCCACTGCTGCCTTAGTGCAATCTGTCTTTATCAATTTCCGACCATTTAAGGGCTATTTTGACATTGGCTTCCAGATGAAGGAGGACGCTGCAGCAGCAGCTTCAACTCCCCTTATTTACAAAAACACTCCCATCCTTACTACCTGTAATCACCACCCTTCAGACACCACACTGGTGGTGTCCTTTACGTCCCTCCCTCCCTTCCCACCACCCACCCCAAATTTTATGTGGACAATTCATGGTGTGGATTTTGGCTTATCGGACTCAGACCAACATTGTCTTCACCATTCCTTCTGGTGCAGAGTGCCTTGCTGCTCCTTTCACCCATGACACCATAACCCCACACCACCTTGCCATAGCCCAATAAATCCCCCATGCTCATATTGCAGTGGCACCTGAGCTTTTTTTGGGCTCATGTGGATAATGGTTACCAAATTTGTCCCCTCTGTTTTGGGTTTGACCATCTAAAAATCCTGCCCCTGAGCTACTTCCTCTGATGTGGCTTCTGAGACCTTTTCAGCGGATTCTGACTGGGGAATTTTAATGCCACCTCCCATCTAACATTCTTGCTTGATGGTCCAGAGTTGGAAATCAGCCCCAACCAAATTGTTTACCCATATTAACCCACCCAAATTTAACCCTGACAATCAGAGTCAGGATTGGACACCATCTGCACCTAAGCAACCCATTCAACTACTACCAACCCCAATTCTACATCCACTATTCTCATGAACCAGAATCCTTGGGACCTATTGGCCAAGGTTGATGAATCATGTAAGACTATCATGAATAAGAAAACTGGTGAACCTTCCAAAATGATGGATTATGAATGGTTTAAATTTTACAATTATGATTTTGACAATTAATATCCCCCAAATAATTCACTCCTAAACCCAATGCCATCCCCTACCAAAGTGGCCACCAGCTTGCCTTAGCAGCGGTGGCCTCACTACATTACCCAAACCTCCACAAAGCAGTGGCCCAATCAGTAGCTCAATTTCATAAAGGACTGACCACACTTGTCTTCCCCCTGATTTCCCCAAAGCAGCATAGGGCGAAATCAAATTGTTTGATTATTCTGAATATGCTGTCATGCATGTTGTGAAACTAGCAGGTTTTGACCCATCTGCTAAAATCACCCAGCAGAACATAACCGATTTGACTCAAATCCCCAATGCCATTTACAAGCTGAACACCATCTAGCAGAATTAGCGGAAGCTATCTTCCAAGCTGATCTTGAAGAAACCCCATTTATCACAGCCATCCACACCCACCATGCTGATGCCCCAACGCCCTGGATCTCCACTTTTGTCTGCTTCTACAATTATAATGATTCTGTCATGAACAATATTCCTGTAAAAGAGCTAACCGACCCCCTCACCCTCTGCCATGGTGGGCTAGCAGTATTCTGGTCCCCACCTGGTTGGAGGTTTTTCTTTATTTTTTGTTTCATTTGTTTGTTCAGTTCTTTTTGCTCATTGAATATTGGTAATGTCTATCTCCTGGTCAGCATACCTCAAATAAAGAAGATTTAGATACAACTGCCTTTTTAGTTCTTCTATCTTTATAGGAAAACTTGTGGCAAGTTAGGGTAAAGCTGGTCAGTAGTATAAAAATATGTCACATACACACATAATTTTTTATATAGGAGAGATGTCATGACTAGCATTTTGGTGGTAGTTAATTGATTCAATAAAGGTTTTTATTTGGCTTATTGATTGGTGACTTTGTTGATATTTTAGGTTCAATTGGTTTTGAGTGAGAGGCTAGTGGTTTTGGTTGATTTGAAAGGTTAAGTCTAGTTTTTTGTATAAGTGGCTAAGAATTTTTTTGGGTGGTGTAATAAGTTCAGTAGGTTTATACATGAGTAATTGGTGGATTTTGATTCAATTGATTCAATTGGTTTGGGTAAGCAGTTGATAATTTGGTTGTATTGATAAGTTCAATTGCTTTAGGGCAAATGTTTGGGTGTTTAATGTTGAATTTATAAGGTTCAGTTGGATTTAAAAATTTTATTGGGTTTTGGTTTCTTCAATAGGGCAATTGATTTGGGACAAATGGTTAGTAGAACTATATATAAAATCTAAAATAATCAATTAAAATCATCTGTGCTAATTCTTGGCGTATAGTCTTGATTCCGCCAAGTAAGTTTGAACAGGGTATCAGCCACTGAGCAACAAAAGTAGATGATATGAAGATCACCAATTCTAATAAAACTTGGAAAACTGTATAGAACTATCACCCCTTATTTCGACCTTTATTATTTTTACTAATTTGCAGACTTATCTGCAACAACCTAATCATGGAAAAAAGGCCTTTCCTTCAATCCTCTGTGTGACTCTTTATATCTCAGTTCCCCAAGACACGTGCATCCTTGGCTTGGTAGTCTTCTATTCATCTTCCCTTTTCTAGAAGCTCTCATTTATATTGAATCTCAGCATAATTCCCCTCAATTCACTGAATGGTCGACATTTCAATTGATTATTATTAGTATACTTTTTCTTTCAATCTCAAGACTTGTCTTGATTACCCCTCCAATCCGCTGGTATGGTTAGTGTATCGTCCAGTCATATCAATTTCCTGATAATACCCCCCTTTAACTGGACAATAGGCTCTTACTGTTTGTATGTTTAAAGGAACCTTTTTGAATTTGGTTGATGATCCAACCCCCGCATGTTCCTTGATGGTGTAGACATCCATTCCAGTCTTGATTATCTCATTTAGCCTGGCCCAGATGTTGGATAGCTTGTTTTTCTACCCAAATCCGTGCTGGTTGTGGAATAAAACATGGTCCCCTAAAGTGAACAGCGGAAGTCCGCTCCATCTCTTCTTATTGGCTGCCTGATCATGAATCTTCTTGGCCAAACTGGTAGAGTAGACTTCCATTTGCAGCTTGATCAATTTATCAGCAAGAGTCTTCAAATATTGCTGAGGGTCCACACCACCAGTGTCCTCTACACACAAGTAAATCAAGGCGGGCAGAGCTGGATGTCAACCATACAGTAGTTGGAAAGGGCTCTTGCCAGTGGATAAATGTTAGCTGATATTATATGCGAACACAGCTGTAGGTAGAAGGGCACTTTATAACAAGGGTTGATCTTTTACCAATTTATGGAGTATGTTCACTAGAGTTCCATTGACCCGCTCCACCATTCTATTTGATTCTGGTTGATAGGAAGTGGTCAAAACCCCACAGATCGCCATCAACTCATTCAACTTCAGCAGGATGTGCAAAGTGAGTTTGGTTCTGTTGTCCATTAGAATGAACTGCGGGCAGCCGTGTCACTGTATAACACACTCCATAATAAACTTGGCGGTGGTGACCACGCCCAAGTCATTAATGGCCCTGGCCTCCACCCATCAAGTCAAATGATCAATGGCGATGATTATATACTTGGATCAATTGGCGCTAGTTGGCAGAGGTCCTACTACATCAATTGAAACAGTGTGCCAGGCGAACTGGGGCTTAACAGCTAGTATGTAGTCTCCATGTGGTTAGCTTTTCCACTTGACTCTGATGGCAACAACTAACCGTTGATAATATGTCATAATGCATGCTCTCCCAATAGTAATGGGTTCACAAAAACTCCAGCATTTTCCGCAAGCCTCCGTGTCCTACAGAACAATGAGCATCCATAATAATCGCGGGTCTAGTCAAAGGTTTAGGGAAACTCAGCATTGAGTCTCTGATCCACTTATATAGTTCCCCCTCACGTAGAAAAGTATCCTCCCTGAGCCTGTCTAATACCTTGATCACCTGTGGCGGCTCATCCTGGTATTTGTTCGCCACCATCTTATCATACATTATGTCAGCTAAATTCGCTGTATTAGTGACTGTTGGCAGCCGGGAAAGACAATCTGCATTTTGATGTTTTGCTCCTGGATGGTGTATAATCTCAAAATCGTACGCCTGGAGCTTCAGTGCCCAGTTGTGCGAGCTGTCCTTCCAGTTCACATAGATTCTTCAGCCAGCGCAAGGAAGCGCGGTCTGTCACTACATGGAATCTTACCATGTAGATATACCCAAAACTGTTTGTAAGAGTAGATCACCGCTAAACACTCCTGCTCAGTCATGGTGTAGTTTTTTTCATGACTGTTCAAGATTTGACTAAAAAATGCGACAGGATTCTCCATTATGTCATTGTCCTTCTGGGATAATACTCCCCTATAGCGGATAGGATGCGTCCATTTGTACTATGAACTGTTTGTCAAAGTTGGGATATTGCAAAATGAGTGCGCTTGCTAATGCAGTTCACAACACATTAAAAGCGTTTTGACATCATTACATCCAAAAAAAGCATTTTTCTTTAACAACTCGAAAAGTGGGGCCCAATGCAACTAAAATTGGGAATAAACCATCAGTAGTACCCAATCATCCCCAGAGACACTTGAATGTCCCGCTTATTATCTGGGAGAGTCATCTTGCTTATCACTTCCACCTTAGCCAGCTGCAGTTTAAGCCCATTTGAATCCACAACAAACCTGAGGTATTCTAATTATTCCTTAAAAAATGGCATTTCTGAGGCCTAATTTTGATATTAGCAGCAGAGAGGTGCTGAAACACTTGTTCCAAGTGGGCAAGGTGCTCTGTAAACATCTTTGAGAACACATTGATATCATCGAGGTAAACTAGGACGCAGGACAGCTTTAAGTCACCCAAAATCGTATTCATGGCATGCTGGAATGTAGCTGGGGCATTGCACAACCCTTATGACATGAGAGTCAGCTGGAATAACCCTCTTAAAGTGATGATAGCGCATTTCTCCCATTCCACTGATGGCAATTTGATCTGCCAGTACCCCGAGATCAGATCCATGGCTAAAAAATAATTTTCCCCATCCAATTGATCCAACGCGTCATCAATCCGTGAAGAGGGTAGGAATCCTTCTTTGTTATGTTATTGATTTTGTGATAGTCAATAACCACTTGATTTGAGCCATCTTTTTTCTTTACAGTGAGCACTGGTGATGCCCACGGACTGTTTGGTGGCTCTAGCATCCCTTGCACAATAAGTTTATTTACCTCATAAGAGACAACCTCTGTCACTGCTTTTGAACATCCAATAGGTTGTGATCGAATGGGAGGGTGATCCACCATATATATCTAATGTAACACCCCTTGAGCGCACCCCAAATCATGATTGTCATGTGCAAAAATATCTTGATACTTTTCAAATAACGCCATAGCCTTATCTTGCTGTTCCACTGATATTCTAGTAAGTGCTTCCCGCAAAACCATGGTCAATACGCCAAACTTGAGCTTATCAGCAGTCTGAGATCCTACCATGAGCCAAAATCATGAATACAGCGAACTTCCTCTATAGAAACTAAGTGTAGGTAAGCCACCACTTGGTGCCACTGGATCGTTATTGTCTCCTTCTGTAAATTTTTAGTAGCACTTTCACCTCCCCATTCCCAGGTAGCAGTAGCCCTGGAACCACATGTGGTTCAAGCCATGATTTCTGGTGAGGCGCCATAATTTCCCCATAAAGCCTTTTAGGGACATCAATTTTTAAGCCCAGTCCCTACTATGCACTGGTGTCCAGACAGTAAGCTCAAAGCGCTTGCTGCCTGAAGTGGGATCCCTTTGTACTTATATATCTGGCTGGGTGGGCCCTAGTCTGTTACTTCAGTCATTGATAACAAACAAGAATCACTTCGTCACTGTATGCTAGATTGATTTGACTAGAGCGGAACAGATCTGTTGGGATATACAAGAGATAAAATATACAGGAATCTGTTGTCCTAAAATATTAAGAGTTTCCACTACCATATTTATCACAACACCAAATTTACTCATAAATGCCATGCTGATTAACATGTCTGTTGCAATTCTGATATGACTGGATGATAAGCCCTGAGTCAATATGGTGGACTGAATGGAATACACTGAATTGTTATGAGTATGATTAATTCAAGCGCCTCGAAATGAGGCAATATTGGGTTGTTGGGAAATCAGCCAAATTGGGTGATCATGAATTAACGAATGAAGAATTAAAGGAACCAATGAGATACGGCAAAGTGAATTACTAAGCCATGAAAGCAATACCATCTGAAGTTGCTATGATACAAGCAGGATGAGATGATCAAGCAGGTTAGGTTGTTGATAGTATAGAGTGCGCAAAACAGAGAGGAGCTGCGATAGTGATTATATTAAATAAAAGAGTATAGTGGGAGCAGGTGCTTTACATTTATTAATAATTTTATTTCTGTTGATTCAAGGGCAACGATCCTCATATCATTGGTCCTATTGCTCAGTGGGTCAAACCTTGTGCAACTCGTTTATGGCATAACTCATTGATAACGCTAATTTTATAATAGTGGTGCTCACTACAGGGGGCCCATTGATAAATCACATAGACTGATAAGCGCTCTCAGTTGCTAGCCATGTTGTATCCGGCTTGCTTTACTAGGGAATACTCTCAACACACTGCAACTGTTGAATATTCAGAGTTAAGCTTGCCCTGGACGCTGTGCTTAAATGGAAAAAGGAGTTTCTGAAAAAATGTTGTATTGAAAAGCTGCCTCCATTTGATCTCAATGGAAAAATTCATGGATTCTTTAAACAATTTGAGTTTGCAGTAGAAGGAGCTTAAGATCAGCATAAAGCCAAATTACTAATGTCCACCCTGGATGTTGGAAGCGCCGACCAAGTTACTTGCTATCTTCCCAACAGTTCCGTTACCTATCAAAATCGAAGGATACTGTACTATGGTTGTTTGGAAGAACTTTAAAAATGGCGCAACAGAAGGTTGAGTTTTTACCATTGGTTTTCAACATAATGAGACCCTCACTGAATTTGCTGATTGATTCTCAGCAGAAGCCCATGTGTTAATTGGGGCAGGAGTTTTAACTGAATGTGACATAAGCATAGCGTTGACCTCTGCTGTGAAACCATATCATGAGCTTTTTAATGCCTTGGCTCCATATTTAGAGGTTGATGTATCCTTGCTTAAACTTGTTCAAATTCTACGCCATCTATCCGCTACCTTCCCTCCACCCAATATAGACGGAAACCTAGCGCCTCCGCTGCTTGTTTTTTATCTAGAGTAATTATACCTCCCTCTTCAGCGTCTGGTCGGCATCCAC
>JAKSZP010011391.1:0-23423 GCA_022478985.1 Massospora cicadina | reverse complement strand
ACTATTCATAATTTATATCTTTGCGCCGCTTTTGACTCCACTCTGTGGACGCTGCCCCATATGATCACTCACTTTCAGGTTTATTTTAAGATGTCTCTGAGAGTATTTACCATGTCGCCATGGGCCAATAGGTCAGTTTGAGTGGACACCTGGCTCTGGCAAAGCTTTCCCCCACCCTTTCTTGACACCTCCGCTTACCCCTGCCTTTGCCTCAAGCTCTTAGAAGCTCAGGCGTGATTAAATAAAGATTAGTGTATCCCCCTTTAGGTTGGGACCACCTAGTGCTAAAAAAAGGATGGATTTTAATTGTGAGACCATTTCATCGCTGAATAAACTTTATGTCAGCAGTGGTGAAGCAATAGCTTCAAAGCAACTTTTGACATATGTCCTATGGCTGAGGATATATTCAAAATCCAGGAAAGTATGAGATCATAGTGGGATGAGCTTGAATAATTATAATTTGGCTATTGTTTTGCATAATTTGACCAATAAAATCATCTAAATTTAATAAATTTTTTTTATTCTAGATGGTGAACAGTAAATTTAGCATACATTGACTAATATAATCACCTAATTTATTTATTTAACCGAGGCAAGCTGACCAGGGGACAGGCATTACCAAAAGAAAGAAAGAAATGACATGAAACCTGAACAGGGTCAACTCCGTTGAAGAAAGTTTTTGCACCTCTAGATCAGGACTCAAATTTTTCTGGTTACGTCATGGGTAAGGTTTTTGTGTTATTAGACCTACTAACCGTCAATAGCTTCCTTTGGCTGGCACCCCGATCAATATGTGAAGGGTGGGAATTGAACCCGCAACCTTCAGGTTGGTAGCCATACGCCCTTACCAACTCGCCTTCCACCCCCTAAAATCACCTAATTTATTAAAATGAATTAGTTAAGATATCAATCATTAAATTTAGCATGATTTGACCAAAAAATCAAGTAAATTTATTAAAATTAATTGCTGTAGTAGCTTTCAGTAAATTTAGCATAGACTTCTCTTTCCCATAATGATAACATTAGTTACTACAATTTTATTTATACAGCAATTTTTGGTAATCACACAGGAGAGATGGGCGAATTCAACAAAAATAAATTAAACTGGGCGAAAGCTGTAACAGGCAATGGACAAAACAGTGCGCCAAAGTGCAAGAAACGCCCTGGAGGGGGACTGGGAAACATGGCTCCCAAAAAAACACAAACCAAGCTACCTCCCAAGTTTGTGGATTTTACCATGAAACATAACCAGTACTTGAAAATCCAGTACAACCAACCTCTTAAAAAAGATAGAGCTCGGGCTCTGACTTTACCTAGGGGTTGAGTCGCCAACTCAGTGGGAGAAAGTGTGTGAGGCACATGCCTCCCTCTTCCCCTATGTGGTGTATGTAAACATGTAAACAGTCCCACGTGGCTGGGTCAATTTAAGATTTGAGACTGAAGAAGATGCAGACACCGCCACAAATGTATGCATCAAAGCTGCCCTTTCCAAGTACAAACAAATTATGCGCACTGTGTGCACCAGATGGAACAAAGCAAACACTTTATTCATCTCCTTTGGCTCGCTCCCCACCATTCTCCCCCATAAGCAAATTGAGGGGAGCTCCAAGCTAGACTTAAACACTACAGAGATATTAAGCAGTTGGAATTACAAAGATTATCGATTAATGCCAAACCTGTGCACAGAAAAGGCAATCACCATAATTCACCTGATCCCTGAGGTGGACGTGGATTTCATAAGAATCCCTCACATAGCACAATTTCACCTCCCAAATGGGAAAATGTCAGAGCCATTTTGCATCACACTAAAATGGCATCACCAATCTGCAACCACTGCACCACATTGGGGCACAAGGAACATGCATGACTCGTGAAGGAGGGCATCTTGGCCTCAGAATTCTGTGAGATGCCATGGATGAAAAGCGACGCAGAATTTTACAAGATAATTGATGCCAACTTCGCCTTCCAATTGAGAGAGGATGGACACTACCTCATCATAGACCCAGTGTGAATTTTGGTCCTCTTCAAATGGCTAACTCTTCTTCTGCAGTGTGATGGAGTTTTGTACATCTATTGTATGATGACAATAGACTAGATGGTGACTATAATTCAAGATATAACTCCTTGGTAATAGACATCAAATTTGTATTCCCCTGTCATTACTTGGACGATGGCATGCTGCCCTGATCTTACTGATCCAAGTAAATCCTCGACTTAATACAATTTAAAGTACTAAACACAAAAAGCCTATAAGTTAAACTATAAACTATTGGTTATAGTTGATTGTTTTTTATTAGTATTAACTTGGAGATAATTTATAGGGTTTGATGTTCACCACATCTTGCCCATGACGTCTCATTTTCAATGGCACTTGGCCAGAGGAACACGTAAAATGTTTGTTTGAGGGTCTATAAATACTTTGATTCAGGGCATCTCGCACAGCCTCAGGGTCAGTGTAAATAAAGTCAATATTATCAAGATGGCGTTTCAGACGAGTCTGCAAATAGCTGAACCAATTCTCTTTCACAATCAATTGGCAGCACATACCAATGCAATTTATACCACTAATTAGTAATTAATTTGATTAAAAACTTGACTGACATTAAAAACTAATTTTGACATAGACCAACAAAGCCCACGTGCCTGAATCATTATGAAGAAACTAATGTTAAGTCCGACCTAACCAACAAAGCCCTCAAGCCTGTGTCATCATAGTCAAATATTATTAAGTGAATTGCTAGGCCACAAATTCCAAATCAAATATACTTAGGATAATTTTGTTTATAATAACCAATGATTTAGATCCAGTCAATCATTCAACACTTTCCCCTCCTTGGCTGGATAAAAGCGGAGGGTATTCTTTTTCTCTTGGTCACAACATCCAATTTTTATCAACTTTCAGAATAGGATGCTACATTAAAAGCCTTTGGCCCTGGGTAACAGTTAGTTCAGGTGTGCTGCCTTCGTTTCCTAGGTCCTATTCCTGCTGCAGCTCCAGCAATCTTTAGCAAACTTAAACTGGCCCCCTTGGCTTCAATTTCAATCTTCTCCCCCTCCCAAAAAGGGATATTGGCTTTAGCAGCAATAAGGCTTTAAAATTCATTAATTAAATCTATTTTTCTTAAATGCTTTTTTCATTTTTATAAGTTTTATCATTTTTTTGTTTTATATCTATTTTTTATTTTTCATTTTTTCATTTTTTCGTTTTAATAAGAATCAATAGAGCTTACTAAGTTATATGGGAAGAATCCAATGATTTAAGAGTATGCTTCAGGGTATTTCCAATGCTAGGACATTCATTGATGAATGTGTCAATTGGCATAGCTATATTCACCTTCAAGCTTGGGGTATCTGCGGCATTGCTTGGCCCCTCAACCTAATAATCTCAAATATCTTTTGCACATATGGTTTAGCAATTTACTTCAAAGGCTTCAGGTATGACATCCTTACTCTGAGAGTGAATTACCACATGTACATTCATAAATTCTTCATTTGGTGCTAAAATAGAATTCGTATTGCTAATAATTGAGGCCCTGTGGCCTGTGTTTTCATGTCAGTCAGGTGGAACTGGTGTTTTTGGCACAACAGATCATCCCGCATCTATTGTGCTTGTTCTTTTCCCTCCACCTGTGCTTTATTTGGAAAGACTACATTAACCCCAAGCTGATGGCATCAGGAAGCATAGTGTCCATTACAATTGCAGTTATAGCAAGTAATCTCATTTAATAGGCATGAGGCCCTTGTATTTGAGTTTTGTTCATTTTTTACATGCGGATTACTGTCAATATTGTTTTCAAAGGGCTTTCCAGAATAGGCAGCAGGTCCTGAATTGTACCCAGTATTAAGAGGGCATAATTTTATGAACATCTGTGCAAATAATCAACTAGTTCAGATGTCATAAGATTTTGTACAAAAGCAGGCATTAAAACGTTCAACAAATTTTGGTAAGGTTGTACCACATATTTTAGTGCAATCTTAGCATCAAAATTGACCATAGCCTTGGCGCCTAGGAGAACTTGCACTTTGCAATAGAATCGATCTGCAAATTTGTCAATTACTTCATCTTTCTTAAAGCAAATATTCATGTATTTAGATTTTCTGGTTGACATCCCTTCTGGACCTCCAAATTCTTTAAGCACAGCCTCTTTGACTTTGGCATAGGTTGGGTTTTCATCCAAATGAGGCAAAATAAACTCAATACTCCATTCATCTAAGCAGTTGATCATAGTGGCCGCTTTGTTATGGTCACTGGCCCCATACATGGCCATTTCAAAGCGTTTGATAAAATAGGTTATATTTACATTCTTGTCAAAAGCAGGCAGGTTTTCTGGTTTGAAATTATCACTTTCCCTTCCATGGTTATCATGATTACTTCTTTGTTGACTTGAGACAGGCGTATTAGGGTACTGAGGCATTGTATCACAGTTAGAGGAACTTGGGTTGGCCAAAGCAACCATTTTACGTGGCAGTTGATGACGTGGTCCATTAATTTCATAATGTTCAGAGGCATCACTATCAGTAAATACGCTTTGGGCATGCTGGCTTTGACAATCATTCAGTATTGCAATTTTCTCATTCAGATTGGTCATTTGAAATTGAAGAGCAGAAATCACTTGATCTTTTTTAAGATTTTATTCTTTAACTCACTCACTTCTTCATGTAGGGAACTATTTGCCTCATTAATAAAAAAGACATCTTCAATGATATTTATTAATTTGATGACTCTTTATGTCCGCTGAGTCTTGGAATTTTGTAAATCAATCCTTGGTAAATTAATATAGCAAGGGGTTGCTCCTCTGCTCAGCGTGGTCACCATCCGCGTTCCCATCCATGAGCGCCACTTTTTGAATTTTGGTCCACTTCAGATGGCTGGTTCTTCTTCTACAGTGTAATGGAGTTTTGTATGTCTATTGTATGACGACAATAGACTAGATGGTGACTATAATTCAAGATATAACTCCTTGGTAATAGCACTTCAAATTTGTATTCCCCTGTCATTACTTGGACGATGGCATGATGCTCTGATCTTACTGATCCAAGTAAATCCTCGACTTAATACAATTTAAAGTACTAAACACAAAAAGCCTATAAGTTAAACTATAAACTATTGGTTATAGTTGATTGTTTTTTATTAGTATTAATTTGGAGATAATTTATAGGGTTTGATGTTCACCACATCTTGCCCATGACGTCACATTTTCAATGGCACTTGGCCAGAGGAACACGTAAAATGTTTGTTTGAGGGTCTACAAATACTTTGACTCAGGGCATCTCGCACAGCCTCTGGGTCAGTTTAAATAAAGTCAATATTCTCAAGGTGGCGTTTCAGACACGTCTGCAAATAGATGAACTGATTCTCTTTCACAAGCAATTGGCAGCACATACCAAGGCGATTCATACCACAAATTAGTAATTAATTTGATCAAAAACTCAACTGACATTAAAAACTAATTTTGACATAGACCAACAAAGACTACATACCCCAATCATTAAGTCAAGACTTAATGTTAAGTCTACCCTAACCAACAAAGCCCTTGAGCATGTGTCATCATAGTCAAATATTATTAAGTGAAATCTCTAGGCCACAAATCTAAAATCTGGTAAACTTAGGATATTTTTGGTTTATATTAAACTGAAAATTTAGATCCAGTCAACCATTTAACACCCAGTAACACTCAAAGTATGTAAAATGCTGCAGAAGGCCCACAAGTGGGAAGTGGCAAAGGCGGCATCACTCGTGGCCTCCACCATCAACCCCAGCAAAATTCAGGAAGACATTGAGGAAATAAGCTAAGACACCCAATCATTACAGGTTGCCCAAGCTGAGGAGGACATGGAGGAAATTTTCTGAGTCCCAATCAGAGCAGTATGTCAAAAATGAAAATTTATTCAACATTGTGACTGAAATACCAAATGACATCAATCAAGCAAAATTAGCAGAACAAGTTGGCTCCACTATGGGCAGAAAAGCAGGACCCAAATCTCCAAATTTGCACTCCAATACAAAAATAAATCAGCACACCGCACCAGTCCACCATGGGTCACAAGCGGAAGAATATGATGCAAATTCTAAAAACTGCAATTTCTGCTTGAAATTGACACAAGGTATGTAATTGGACAATGCCACAGATTTTACTGGCCAAATGACACAAAGCAGGGCTAGTAATAAGGGCGTTGGGTGTGGGCCGGGAAAACATCCCAATTGCTCTGAGGCACCATGTGCACCTCGGTGACAATAGGGATGCTAAACATCGCGGGAGCCAGAGCTCATATGTCCCAAGTTAAAAAGCTTGACTTCCCGCGAAAACCCTCTTTAGATATCTTGGCCATCCAAGAAACCCACTGTATACAGGGGGAAGAGGGATTCTGGTCAGCCAGGGTCTCACCATCCCTATCAGTATGGATGTTACACTGTGGGTGGTCTTTAGAAATAACAAAAAACTAAAAATCAAAAACTCCTCCTGATATCTGCATGGCCTAATCCTGGTTACAACGGTCATAAACCAAGAGGACACAATTTTTGATAGCAAGCATCTATGCACTGTGCACTACAGCTGAGAGGAAAAATTACTTTAAACCATCCCAACGCTCGCCCTCCCACCTGATACCATTCTACTGGGAGACTTCAACTACTGAGATAACCCCAACATAGACTGATGGCCTAATACCAGGGGATACCCATTAGGGCATAATGAGTTCCATGCAATGAAGGCATCCCTAGGCTTACATGAACCCTCCCCCAGGTCACCACTCCTTCCCAACATGACCCACTCCAACATACGCGAGGAAACGCTCATCTCAATGAGCTGCATTGACTACATCCTCACATCAAAAACCTATTGCTTGAACATTTTTCAAATTTGCAACAAAAAATCAATTTCTCCAACCACTGACTCATCTCGATGTAGCTCTCACCAACCCAAACTCCCACACAGGCGTCAACCTGGAGGAAGCTACGCCCAGAAAACATAAAATTGCCTGAAATATCTGACTGGGTTGAACATTAGGCCACAAACCCAGAATTCACAACCTTATTCATATCAGATCCCATCAAAACCTGGGCAAATTTCAAAACTAAATTAATAAATAAAACTCATCGCATCACCTTGTATAAGTACACCGCTGACACAGTTACAATCAGGCGCACCTTGGTGGAGCTGGACCACCTTGAGCTCAACGTCCCAAAGTCCAGCTACAGCCCCAAGTGGGGACACAAATGGGTGGAAATATCAGCCCGCATAAACGCTCTCATTTTTGAACACCAGCACATAATTAAGGTATCAAGAAATGTGTAATGGGCGGTTTAGCGCCAATACGCAACAAATAATTTGGGCAGTAAGAGCCAAGTTACTGACCATACTAGGTACAGGCTGGCAAAGGCCCATCCCTGAACCTGACTGCCATGTCTCATTATTGCCACGTACTCTTGGACCACTGTTCCCACTACACTGCACATTAGTAGCAGGGTCTGAAACCAGTAAAGGGCCAAGAACGTCGCCAACACCACACTGAGCTCACTGGCAGAGCTCATGACCTGGATCTGATCCAACTTATTTACTAAAATAAATTTAATAAATTTCAAGCTCAGTAAAATTTTTAACTGTAAATTCCTCATAGAAGACACAACCGCCCTTCAAGGCTGCAGCGTCTTCCCTTAAATAATACGTTGCAAACATCAAATAAGCTTTTCATTTTTTTTTACTCCTCTGAACCCTGACCACCACATCATTAGCGAAGAACTGCCATCCCAATGGATCACCATCCATGCCCTGCATAAGCCCATTGTCATTTTGTGGAGGTGATTTGGATTCAGTATGGTAATTTTGCCCAGCTCCAAACTTACAAAAATTTGATGCCCATTGAACCAGGGCCACATTTGGATCAGCTTCCACCCAATCTGAGTCAATGCATGGATCAGGTGCCTCCTGATCCATTACATCACCCCCTGTGAAGACCAGAATTCCCAGACCTTCTCTGGGCACCACGCACAGTCCTCCACCATCTGCCACATTGACTCCTCTACTGGATAGCCCTTCCACTTCACCAACAACTGCTGTTGGCCTCTCACTCACTTGGCATCCAGTATCTGTTTTACCTCATATTCTGGGATCTACCCTTCTCTAGGATTCAACAGACTGGGAGGCTCGGGCCCCTCACCCCCAAAAGCCTGCAGCTGGGAAGTGTGAATCACTGGGTGGGCTCTAGAACCCACTGGTAAACTCAACTCGAAGGCGACCTGAATAATAGCTCTGATGATCTGGTATGGGCCCAGAAATTTTGGACCCAGCTTATGACTCTTTACAGGGATTGCATAGTTCTTGGCTGATACCAGAACCCAGTCCCCAGGCTCAAAAAACAGATCCAGCACCCTTTGCTGATTGGCCTGCCACTTCTGCTGAGCTACCGCCTGCTCCAAGTTCCCCTGTAGCGTCTTCCTGATTTCTGACATGGTATGAATCATTTCATCCACCCCTGACATATGCCACCCGCAGATCCCCCGGTTTGACTTTAGGTTGAGTCCAAAATTTTTGAAAATGGCGACATTCCCAATGAGTATTGAGAGTGATTATTGTATGCAAACTGGGCCATCCAGACCTTGATACCCAGTCATCCTGTCGATCAGACATGTAACACCGCAGATACTGTTCAAATATCTGGTCCACCCTCTCCATTTGACTATCATATTGTGGATGGTACGCCGAGGACTGACCTGTTCTGATTTCCAAACTTCAATAGCCTTGACCATAATTTTGAGATGAATTGTGGGCCATGATCTGAAATAATCTTTTCAGGTAAGCCATGATGGGAAAACACTCCATCAATGAAAGCCCTTGCTTCATCCTTCGCCAAAAACTTCCAGTGCATGGGAAGAATTTAGCATATTTGGTAAGTCTATCCATGACCACCATATTCGCGTCCTTCCCCTTCACCTTCAGAATCCTACTATGAAATTGACGCTAATTGATTCACAAGGGGTCTGCAGTATTGGCAGCGGATTCAACTTACCTGAAGGCAGTTTTCTTGATGGCTTTAACTTTGCGCATACCAGACACTCCCACATGTACTTCTGGACATCCTTACAAAGGCCCAGCCATGAATACTCCCGCTGTACCAGCTCCATCATCTTCCACACCCCTGGGTGATCTGCCAACGGATAGTCATGGGAAGCCCAGATTATCTTCCACCATAATGATGGGTTGGGTACCCATACATGCGACGTGTGGTATAGCACCCCAACCCTTTCATTAAATCCGCATGGTACCGGTGCAGATGACCCTCCGTCATCTCAGATTTCAGCCTTTGTGCGAACTCCGCGCTCCTCTGCTTCCAGAAAACTTCCACCCCCAACTCACACCCCCATCTTTGACCATCGCGAACTGATCCGGACAGAGCATCGTTGTAGTGTTGATTTCCTCCAATTCCCCCTTCTTATACACAAAAGCTCCATCTTGGCTCAACCAATCCGCCAGGACATTTGAAGCTCCAGGCAGTACTACACCCGGAAATCATAGCGGACCAGCTCCACATGCCATCTGGCTTGTTGCTGGTTCATCTTTTGGGGTTGGCGATAGTACTCTAAGGCTTTGTGGTCCGTTCAAATCACAAAAGGATGCCGGGCATAGAGGAGGTGATGTTGCCATTTATGAAAGGCCTCCATCACCGCCAACAGTTCTTTATCATATATCAGGTAGTTTGTTTCTGTGAGGAGCAGCTTATGGCTGTAGTAGCACATGGGATGCTCCAACCCATCCTCCCCCTACTGAAGCAATACTGCCCCCACAGCATAATTTGAGGCATCTATCTCGATCATGAAAGGTTTCCTCAGATCCAGATGGTCCAGCACTGGGGCAGTAATTAACTTACCCTTTAGTAACTCAAACGCCCGTTCTTCCTCCTTTCCCATACAAACAGATCGTCCTGGGTCAAACGCATGAGCGGAAAATTTGGGAAAGATTCTTCACAAACTGAAGAAGGAAGTTTAAGGTACCCATAAAACTTTGCACCCCCATCTGATCTGTGGGAGCCTTCCATGCTTGAATGCTCAGAGCTTATCCGGAAAAATCCCCAATCCATTCTGGAATACCACATTGCCAAGAAATGTCACCAAACTCCCTTTAAACTCGCACTTGGATGGCTTCAACTTCAAACCCATTTGGCCTATCATCACCAATACTTCCCAAACATCCCGAACATGTTCTTCCTGGGACTGTGAGAAAACAAGGATATCATCCATATAAGAAGCACAGCAACGTCCAATAATCCCCCCATGGACATGGTCAATCATCTGTTGGAACACTGCTGGAGCGTTCCTCAGCCTGAATGGCATCACACGGTATTGGTACACCCCTAGGTGGCACTTGAATGCCATATATTGCTGATGCTCTAGCCTCACTGGAATCTGATTAAATGCATCCGCCAGGACAAGCTCTTAAAACATCATGCATCCATTAATCATCATAAGAATATCCTCCAAAAGTGGCATTGGATATGGATCCGGCTCTGTGACCACATTTAGACTTCAGAAATCCACACATGGGTGTAAGTCGCCACTTTACTTTGGTACTAACAACACAGGTGACACCACCAGAGACCTGGAGGGCTCGATCAAACCCTTGTCTAGCATGGACTCCACATGGCTCTCAAAAGCTTCCCTGGATCGTTCATTTAGGAAATAGATCAGACATCCCTTGGGGAGGTCCAAACCCTCCTTGAACTGAAACAAGAGTGCAAATGAAGCCGTAGGGGAAAATGGTGAACTTCCAATGGGGCCAAACACATCAACAAAGTCACTGTATTTGGGTAGGAGTTCTACCTCCTGCATTCCCCCTAAGCTCCTGCATCCACCCTGGATGTCGCCCCCAACCTTCATCTTCCACATCATTCAAGGACTAATCTGGTGTGATAAGGTAATTGTTTTATGCAACACATTGATCCGTGGCTGGAAGCAATGACACCATCGCACCCCCAGCACCACGGGGTGAGCCAGATTCTATATTGCACAGAAACCCTCTTTCAACCAAAAAGGATTCTGCCAAATGACAATTAAGGGCTTCAGGACCCACGATAGGGCTCTGCTTGATACATCAACAAAGACACCTCCAGCCTCGTTCTCATTTCCAACTGTAAACATTCTGCTAAGGCAAACTCCACATAATTCTCCTCAGCCCCTGTATCCACCAGGGCTAACACCTTCTCGGGCTGTCCATGCGAGTATAGCTTGACCAGAATAAGTAACCTAGGATAAAGTGAAGAAGAAGGTTTAATGTTAGAAGCATTTTTGGATTACAAATTTGCTGGCAAAGTAGGTCGGGGACTATAGCTCTTCCCAGGTCCTGGACCTGCTCTTCCCAACTCCTCACTGCTACCTTGATGGGATCCCCATGGATATTCCTGAAATTCCGTGGAGAACCCCGCCATCCTCCTTGTCCTCTGTTAGCAATGACGGGCGACTGGACCCTTCCTGGGGACATTGAATCCTCACTCCGGTTCCATGCCAACGCCAATTGCTTTTACACCTGCATCGCCAAAGCAATTTCCTCCACCAATGAACTTTGAATTTTAGCAGCTGCCATGGCAGCCAACATGTCTGCCTGCAGCCCCTGTCTGAACATCCGCGATGATTGCGAGTCTGAGACTCTTGCTGCTTTTGCCAATGGCTAGAAAATCCACCCATATTCCTCCACTGAACCTCGGCCCTATCCTAGGGTCAACAGAGCTGACCAGCCTCATTCTGCGCCTCATCCGGATAAGCCACCTGGTTGATCCATTCCACACACTTATCCATGGATCCTGGCAGGCGTCCTTGCTTCTCAACCAACTCTTGCACCCACCTGGAAAGTTCAAGAGGTAGTGCATCCATGATCTGCGCAATCTGCAATGAGAAAGGGGTCTTTCCACCCATTGCTTGAGCCAACCGCGCCTGAAAACAAATCCGCGATACCACTTGATGAATCTTCTCTAAGGCCTCCATAGGCAAGGCTGTTCGTCCTTTTGGGGATACAGGTCCCCCTTGGCATTCCTCCCCTCCTTGTGGGCCTTGAGCCACACACTCAGATCACTTCTCTTATCACAAACATATGTGAGAAGCTCACCATCACCACCATTAACACATGGCAGTACCATTCCTCCCCGCCTGGGACCACCTCCTCCTCTTGGGGGTCCCACAAAACTGACAAGAAAGTATTTTAGTTGTGTCTAATGTAATGGGCGGGATCGCGCCAATATGCAACAAACAAATTTGCAGTAAGAGCCAAGTTACTGACCATACTAGGTACAGGCCAGCAGAGGCCCATCCCCAAACCTGAACGCCATGTCTCATTGTTGCCACATACTCTCAGACCACTGTTCCCACTATACTGCACATTAGTAGCAGGATCTGGGACCAGGAAAGGGCTGAGAACAACGCCAACGCCACACCAAGCTCAATGGCAGAGCTCATGACCTGGATCTGATATGACTCATTTACTAAAATAAATTTAATAAATTTTGAGCTCAGCAAAATCTTTTATTTGTAAATTTCTTGTAGAAGACACAACTGCCCTTCAGGGCTGAAGCGTCTTCCCTTAAATAATACGTTGCAAACATTAAATATGCTTTTCGTTTAGTTAAACTCCTCCAAACCCCGACCATTACATCATTAACAAAGAATCGCCATCCCACTGGAACACCATCCACGCCCCATGTAAGCCCATCGTCATTTTGTGAAGGTGATTCAGATTTGGGATGTCGATTTCGCCCAGCACCAAACTTACTAAATTTGATGCCCATTGAACCAGGGCCACATTTGGATTTACTTCCACCAAATCTGAGTAAATGCACGGATCAGGTGCCTCCTGATCCATTACAAAAAAGGTTAGTTCATAAAAGAAGGCAAAATATTCTCAATGTACTTCTTCCACCAATTCCACTCCCATGGAAAACAGCCCACATGCACACAGATCCGCAAAGTTGACAGCACCATGGCAACTGACCCAACAGAGGTCAAAATGTAAGTACACCGCTATTACACTGAACTATATCATGATACCACAACGGACCCCAAAAATTTAATATTTTATACACACTGCCAGAATACAAAGCACACTGCCAGACTACAACCTCCTAAACATAATAAAAAAGAGGAACTCTGAGACACAGTCCGTGCACCTCATAGGAAATGCCCAGGTCCCAATGGGATACCCTACAAATTTTACAAAATATATTTCAAATAAATCACCCCCTCATCTTAGCATCCATGAACTATTGCCTGCTGGAGACACGTCTCCTACCTGGCGGCCAGGACTCCTATGTCATAACCCTGTACAAAAAGGGTGACAAATTGGACCTGGCCAACTGGCGCTCAATTGCACTCTCTAACACAGATACAAAGCTACTTACAAATATTTTAGCATCCAGAGTAGGCACAATAGTCTCCAATATCCTGTCACCCAATCAATTTGTTTTCATACTAGGGCGTTTAATCTTGACCAATATATACTCCGTTGCCAACATATATCAATCCAAAGTTTCTGGAGCCCTGGTATTCCTAGACCAGGGGAAGGCATACGATCACGTTAGCTCGCCATAACTGAAGGAATGCCTGAGCGCTTTCAAACTCCCACCCAGATTCATAAACTAGGCGATGCTCCTTACATAATCTGCATCCATGGCTGAATGCAGCCCTGGCTTTCTAACCAACAAGATCACACCATGAAGAGGGATCAAACAAGGGGACCCCTCAGCCCGCTGCTGTACAACTTCAGCTTTGATCCACTCCTTTGTGTTGCTGACTCATGCCTTATGGGCATAACCGCACAAGGCCAGTCACCAGTCAAGATACTAGCCTTTGCGGATGACTGCATGACAGGTTTAGCTAACAACAATGATGCCCCCAACTGGAACGCACATTAGAGGAGTATTCATTGTGAGCAATGCATCGCTCAACAAAAGGAAAATGGAAATAATCATCTTAGGCAAGTACACCAGCAACTGGGCTATAACACCCAAACCTCACATCCCCCATGAAGGAACAAACCCCTCATCCTCCCTTTCATATCATCTCCTTCAACCAACCCTGTCCGCCACCTTGGGTTATGGATGGAGACAGGAAAGTACGCCAACGAGACAATGGAAAACAACCTACTACAGCAGATGTCCAACCGTATAGTCTCCCTTAACGGACTATCCTCAGGACTAATGGGGTGAGTAACCGTTGCCAACTCACTCATTCTCCCTGCTGTGATTCCCCACACACAATACCCTTCTCACCTACTTCCATGTCTTCAATCTGTGCACTAATCCAGGGAAGGCCTTGGCCTGGGACCCAGCCACCTATACAGATGGAAACACTCTTTGACCCACGCTCAAGTGTAGGCATGGGCCTAATGGACTTTGAAGTTCATGCCAACCATATACTGGGCCCTGAATAAAGGAAGTCCTTGCCCCAGACCTCCCACAACAACACTGGTCCAGAGCAGCGAGGGCCAAATTTGCACAAGCGCTAAAACTATCAACCCACACAACCCGTTCAGCCTGCTCACATACCTTGCAAAACACCCCACCGCAGTGGGCCCTCATGGAACTCCCCCACACTTCAAACGCCTCCTCCGCACCATTTGACACATGGGGTGGTCTGTCACACTCACAGGCACTAGTCAGGGAAGGGGCAGGCCCAGAGCCCGCATCACGCTAAGGAAACCAGAGGACAACCCCCAGAGGGACACATAAAATGTGGCCCCAGTCATAGCAAGAATTGACTACCTGGATGCTCTAGACATCCCATATGACCTCAAAACGCAGAAGGCAATAAGGAGGCTAACCCATCATCCGCTTTTACAGACAAGGGTAAGAGCTAACACCTGGCACTGCCTTAGAAGAACCTACAGAACAGCAGATTGCTTCAACTCTCTCCATGCAGAGTGTGCAGTGTGTGGAGGGGATGGCACCCTACACCACCACCTTGAAGCATGCCCCCCATTAAGAGTCATATGGCAGAAAGTTGCGTGCCTTCTTAGGATCCAAAATAACCAGAAATTTTCTATCTTCAGGAGCCTCCTCACACTCCAGCTTGAATCTCCAATACCACCTACTCTCCGCCCCCTAATGGTAACCATTGCAATGTGGACAATCCACAACATTTCTTTTGATGCATTTAAGGGAACTGTACCAACTATCAGTGGGATAATTAGTAGATTTCACATTCACCTACTGGAACACTTCCAAGCCTGGATTTATGGATACATGAAGCTGAGGCTGCAAAGGCTTATATTCATGGTTCCCAGTATGGTTTCTACACATGGACCCCTTCCTCCACACCTGCTCCATAACAGGGGAAAACCCCTCAGAGTAGCGCACTCAACCCCCCCACACCTGGCGGTACCATCTGGCAACAGGGGCAGCTTGTCTATTCTGGGGTGCCTAATTCAGTTACACTTCACCCTCCCCTATCCCCTTATGTACTTTGGTATTGCTCATCCCCTGATCAGCTTACCTCAATTAAATAAAATAAATTTAGCAAAGATTGAGCAATAAAAAAATAGAATTTAATAAAATAGATTATTAGCATTTTTTATGAGATATTATTATACAATATATACAATGAGTTTTATTTATAGAGAAATAGTGAGGGTCCAAAAAGGATATATACATATATGGATTTTTTTTAATAAAATCAAAAAAGATCTACTTTTAGGATGCACTAGATTTTTTTGGGAAAAAAAGAACTATGGGTAAATTTTTTTGGGAAAAAAGAAATTTCTTCAAAAAAAAACTGGGAAAAATGAACCTTCCTTAAAATTTTTTTGGTAAAAAAGAATTTCCTTTAAAAAAGACACTAAAAGTATGAAATAATTGAGAAATTATGCCTCCTCAATAAAACCCTTTTTGAAGTCAGTGCCATATTGTAAAAAACTTATAATAGGCATTTATAATATTATACTCAGCACTGTATATTAAGTTGTTTATAGTTTACACTTGGACCCATTCCAGACGTCTACTAAAAAATTTCATTGACTGAATGACATACTGACTGGCATCTGAAACCTTCAAGTCTGATAGGTTCAATCTATTTGGGTGAGTGGGTGAGAATTGGCAAATAGTAAATAATTTACAAAATTATTCACCCAAAACTAAACAAAAATCAGTATTCTAGTTTTAAGTATATTAAGTATTAGGATAATCACTCACCAACCACAAGGGCAACAGCGGAGCTGTTAGTTTGAGTGACTCAAACATAGTGCTGGCACAGCCTTCAGGCTAGGTCAGTGTGAGCTTATCATCTGATAAACTAAATACCTTAGTGAAGCACGGGTATCTGGATGTTAGGCTTATATAACTTTATAACCCGCCTAATTTGGTTTCCCTGATTAACCCTTTCAATCATTCAATGCATATATTCATCCAAAAACCAAGTGGATGTAAATCTAAAAACGTATATATACGTTCAAAAACTGAGGGGTATGAAAATCTAAAAATGCATATATGCATCCAAAAAATGAGATTTACATATATTTATTTCAAAATTTGTCAAATATTTGTGTTATGGACAAGGACCAAACTTACCAAAAATTATGTTATGGACAAGGACCAAATTAACCAAAAATTTATGTTATGGTCAAGGACTGAATTTACCAAAAATTTATGTTACAAACAAAGACCAAATCTATTAGATATTTACGTTATTGACAAGGACCAAAATGATTATAAAAAGAGTGAACGTTGGCTAAGAAATTTGTGCCAACTTTTGGCCAAAAAATGGATGATTTTCTGAAATCACTGAAAGGATTAATAAATACTTTTGGCAAGTTAAGTAGAAATTTATTTAGTAATTTGGAAGACATGTCACATGCACAATGGTTTTAGATATAGAGATGTTTTGAGTAGCAGTTTGGTGTTATTTGATTGCTATAATAGTTTATTTTTATTTGCCAAGTGGTTCATGGCTTTTGGTCAAATCAATAGGACACAGTTTAGCTTTGATGGGTGATTAGTTGTTGGTTGATTTGATAAGCTCAGTTAGGTTAACCTGAGTGGTGGGTATTTGGTTGATTCAATTAACCCTTCCATTCATTTTTAAAAAAATTCATCCATTTTTTGGCCTTAAATTTGCAAAAATTTCTTAGCTGACGTTCACTCTTTTTATAATCATTTAATCCTTGTCCATAACATAAATATCTAGTAGATTTGGTCTTTGTTTGTAACATAAACTTTTGGTAACTTTGGTCCTTTTCCATAACATAATTCTTTGATAAATTTTGTCATTGTCCATAACACAAATATTTGACAAAGTTTGAAATAGATATATGTAAATCTCATTTTTTGGATGCATGTAAGCATTTTTATATTAACACACCTTTTTGGTTTTTGGACGCATATATGCATTTTTAGATTTAAAAACCCTTCAGTCTTTATGCGCATATATGCTTTTTATATTTACATACCACTCAATTTTTTGGATGCATATATTCATTTTTAGATTTACATCACCCCCTATTTTGGATGCATATATGTATTGAATGATTGAAAGGGTTAAGCAATTAGATTTGGCTGAGTGGTAATTGTTTATCTATAATATAAAATTTAAATTAATAAATTTGAATATCTGAACTTTTATAGATGCCATAGCAAAGCACAGGTAATGAATTTTAGTAAGATTAAAAACTTTTCTTTCTCGTTGCAAACACTTTTGCAACCCATTCAATTCAAGACTAAATCTAGTTTGATAATCTCATAGAGGGGATTAGTCTGCGCCCATGTCTGGGAGCAGTTGGGCAAGCAAGGCAAGAGGAGCAGGCGGAAGGCCCGCGGCCTCTAACGTTCAAAAACGCCCCGGAGAATCTGGTGGAATAGAAAAAAATCTAAAAAAAAACTGGCGGTCACAATTTCCCTGGAGATACTCGCATGGCAAGCACGATGCAACCAGTACATCAATACGCCACATTCCCAGCCACTTTCATCGGTGAAATTTAGAGTCCATGTGTATCTGGACATCCAAAAAACGGCCCTATGGGAAAAATTTTGTGAAGATGTACACAAAATTTTCCTGACCGCGGTGTACGTTGCACCTCACTCCATGTCGCGCGGCTGGCTGGACCTAGGTTTTGAAAGCAAAATAGCAGCAGACGAGGCTGCAGCGGTGCGCATAGTGGTCAACCTCCCCAAAGGGCAATGGGTCATCAAAACTAAATGCACCAGATGGACAAAATAAAACCAAATCTATCACATTTGACTTTTTGCCTACTACGGTAAAACGTGACATTTTGGAGCAACACCTGAAAGATGGTCTCACCATATATGGCAAAATACAATCTTTCGAAATGCGACGTTTCACGCTGATGCCACACCTGTGCACCAGCAAAGCCATCGCAGTTCTGACCCCAACTGAGGAGATCGCAAAGGACCTAACCCAGATCCCGCACTCCACCTTTATTGATATTGCAGGGCACACCACCCACCCATTCTGGGTAACTGTGGACAGCGCGCCCCCCATTTGCACCCACTGTGACGTGTTCGGCCATAAGGCGCACACATGCCCCATCAAAGAGGGCATCACATTCCAAGAGCACCCCTCAGCGGCCATAGCCAGCAGAGAGGCGCACTACGAACCAACCGCAAGCACCAAAGAGGCTTTCCCGTGGGGAGCACAAGGCTGCTACCTATTGGTAAAGCCCATCTCCCCGCAGGAGCGGAAGAAGGCCAAGCAGGCCTGTAGGACTGCGGCCAAGGAAGCGGCCAAGGTCACCACCACTATCCCACACTCACAACACCAGGAGGACATGGAGACCTTCGCGGCGGAAGCAACTCAGGAATCCATCACCCAATCAGATTGGGAGGCCCAAGCTGAATGGGCCACTCAATCTGAGGATCTGATGGGAGATTCAATCTCACCCAATCGCTGCACCCAAGCCCCAGTTGAAACTGACTTGGGACCTATCCCAACCAAAAAAAATTTTTGCCCCACTCGATGGTGCACCAAACTTATCCGCACCGCAAAAAATTCGTTTGACATCGGGAAAACAAAAAGCAAAGGCCAAAGCCAACGCGACTCTTTCTGCAAAAATTAACAAAAACCCCAATAGCGTTGCTGCTAATACCCATGCTGCTGTGAAAGCCCATGGGGACCTGGAAGAGGCTGGTGGGCCAGGGGGCCCACTCCCTCACACCTAAGGTGCGATGGGGGAAACCTTCACTCTAGGGATGCTGAATATCGCCAGACTCAAGGCCTCCCCATCCTGGGCTAGGAAACTGAGTTTTTTACAAAATAATTTACCCGTGGATATCCTGGCCATCCAGGAAACCCACTGTCCATGAGGTTCTGAGGAAGCTTGGAAAACAATGCTCCTACCATCCCTATCCTTTTGGTCAAATTACTGTGGGGTGCTAATTTGGAAAAACAATTTTTTCAAATTTATATCTTCAGAAACATTCCTAAATGACCAAGTGCTCGTTGTCACCTTCTCATGGGCTGATGTTGCACACACAATTGTCAACATTTATGCCCCAAATGGTGCACAAGAGCATCAGGAATTTTTCTCATCGGTCAAATCCCTCCCGCTACCCCCCAATTCTTTCCTAATTGGTGACATGAACTGTTGGCTAACCTCACCAACGGACCAGTGGCTGCCCTCACCCCACGCCCCACAGGGTCACGTAGAACTACGCATTCTAAAAGCCACCCTTGGGTTAATGGATGCGCTGCTGCGACATGCCCCACTGCTCGAAAACATGATGCATCCCCACATCCACAACGGCCAATTAAGGTCCATGACCCGCATTGACCTTATTCTAGCGCTGGCGAAATTCCAACCCCACATCTCCCACTTCAAAACAACTGAAAATGGAATTCTTTGACCACCGACTGGTCTCAATAACATACCACTTACCCGTCACAGTTGCAAAGGCCCCACATTGGTGCAAAATCTGCCCCCCAGAGCTAGCGTCACCAGGATTTTCCATGTGGGTGGAAGAGGCAACTTTGGCAAAATTGTTTGTGCACCGTTTTGTGCGGACCCCATTTCCACATGGGCAACTTTCAAAAAAGACACCATCTGCCACTATCGCCATCTCTCATCCAGACACTCACGAGCCACATCGGCAGTTATATCGCGCGTGCTGGTGGAATTGGCCCACTTGGAGTCCAACATTCCAGCCTCAGGATATAGCCCTGCATGGGGCCAGAAGTGGGCGGAGGCAGCAGCCCACCTCAATGCACTTGAAAGGCAACACAAACATCAGGTTTGTGTCCAATACAGGGCCACACGCATCACTAAAGGTGACAATTGCACCGCATACTTCTTCAAAAAATTTTTGCACCACGCCAGAGCGTGGCCTGCACACAGGTGTGAAGATCGGATAATTCTATTGTGGACACACTGGCCGAAGTGGCAATCAAAATTCAAAGATATTACTCTGAGTTATACCGAGCCGAACCAATTCAGCCGGTGAAATGGCGGAATTTCTCAACAGAGCTCATATCTGCACCATTTTCCAATACCCATAAATATTGAATTTAATTACTCTGAACGAATTATGGACTACCATTATCGGTGCGCCAAACTGTAAATGCCCAGGCCCAGATAGCATTCCATATGAGTTCTACAAAAAATACTTTAAATACATATCCCCATTGCTGCTAGCCTCACTCAACCAAAGCCTGTTGGAAACGTGCCTCCTACCAGGAGGACATGAGGCTTTTACAGTCACACTCTTCAAGAAAGGGGATAGGCTAGACTTAGCCAACTGGCACCCCATTTCTCTAACAAACACAGACACCAAAATTTTAACAAAAATCATGGCTAACCGTTTAGGGACTGTAGCATCTGCCACCATCTCTCCAGAACAATTCGGTTTCATCCCCAGAAGGTCGATTTGGGATAACGTGCACTCTGTGGCTAATGTGTCTCAGTCCACATCCTCTGGGGCACTTGTATTCTTGGACCAACAAAAGGCCTATGATAGAGTAAACTGGGAATACCGTAGGGCCTGCCTCCAACAATTCCACCTACTTCCTTGCTTCATTAACTGGGTGATGCTGCTCACAGAATCTGCAACAATGGCTGTGCGCGGCCCAGGTTTCCTAACGGATGTAGTCCATCCTCAAAGGGGCCTGTGACAAAAGGACCCCCTGAGCCCACTCTTATACAACTTCAGCCTTGACCCACTACTGCGAAATGTGAATGCCCAACTCACTGGGGTCCATGTGCCAGGCCAAACCCCAGTCAAGATGATGGCATTTGCAGATGATTGCGTGGTGGGGGTGTCTAATAATAAAGATGCACGCGCGCTTGAAGCCCTCATCCAGGAATATTCCCAGGTAAGCAACGCGGCACTAAACGCCTCCAAAACCGAAATCATCCTCCTTGGTCAGTTTCAGAACTGCTGGGCCCCAGCAAATAGTTCCCAACCCAGCCCAGCTGCTCACCCAAGTCCACGCCTTACTAACTCAAACACACCGCTCCACTGGTGCTCCCCTTTGTGCCGCGACCTACCATAAGACCGGTACGCCATCTGGGCGTGTGGTTGGAGGCAGGAGGATACGCGTCAGAAGTAATGGAGGGCCATATACTGGACAACGTGACGAAGCGAATCGCCTCTCTCTGAGCCCACCCTACTACCCTCACTGGCAGGGTTGTTCTTGCCAACTCTATGCTCCTATCCAAAGTCTGGTTTGGAGCCCACGCCATCCCCTTCTCCCCAAGCTTCTTCAAATCCCTGTATGCTTTGCTACAAGGTTGGCTTTGGTCAGGCCGCCCTCCACCAGTACGGCTAGAGGTCATGTTTGGCCCTCATCATCATGGTGGCATGGGCCTACTTGACTTCAAAGCCCATGCCGCCAAGATCCTGGGCACCTGGATTGCGGCCGTCACTGCTCTTACACTCCCATCCCAACACTGGTCCCGCGCGGCCTGCTCCAACTTCTCCTGAGCCTTGGGCCTCAACAATCCATCAAACCCCCACTCCCTGATTAAATACCTCGCATCACACACATCAGCCACAGGTCCTCACGGGACCAAAACCCACTACAAACGAATCCTACTCTCCATGCGAAGCGCAGAGTGGAGAATTCGTATTAGTGGACATACAACCCAAAGAGGCCGCCCCTCTCCTCAGTTCACACAAGAGGTACAGGGGCTACCCATCCATGATGGCGTGATCCCCACTCGACCCCAAGTTCTATCCAGGGTTGACTACCTGGACATGATGGACATCCCTTATTCCACTGAGACCCAAAAGACTATCTGGAAATACGCACACCATCCTCTGTTGCAGCCTCAAGTCCGTTCCCATGTGTGGCGCTGCCTGAGGCGGGTGTATCGTACAGCTGAGCGCTCTAATGCTTTACACTCATCCTGTGTCGTGTGTGGCCAGTATGGAACGCTGTTTCACCGCCTGGAGGAGTGCCCCACCTCTAAAGTAATATGGCGCGAAGTCCAACGTCTGCTAGGCCAGGATCAAACACATCCCTTCAGTCTGTCAAGAGATATGTTTGCTTCATCAATGGCCTCCCCCTCCCACCCTCCCTTCGTGCTCTGGTGGTTGCAATCGCCATGTGTACTATCCACACGATTGTCTTGGATGCCATCGCCGGATCCATCCCCACCCTCCCTGAAGCTGTCCACAGATTCCGGTCTCATTTGGTGGATCACTTTCAAGCGTGGATGTTTGGATATCTCCCACCACATCGCCGGCAGCTGGTCTCCTCCTGGTTCCCAGTCTGGTTCATCAAATCAGACCCCTTCCTCCACACGTGCTCAATAGTGGCTACGCCCCCTACACACGTTCCCTCCCCCTTCCCATAAGTGGCGTTCCCGCTGGCAACAAGAGATAGCATCGCTTCTCTGGGGTGCCTCACCTGGTACTGAGTTTTGTCTCGTCTGAGTCATATTTGGAAGTGTCCGTCCCATGGTCAGCCTTCCCCGCAATAAATTTAAAATTTAAAATTTAAAAAATTTTAGTAAGATTTAATTTGTATTTGTGAGAAAAATTCTATAAGTCAGGTTGGAAAATGGCACCAACTTCAAAATGGGTTTTATTGAGGAGCCATAATATCTCAATTATTTTATACTTTTTAGTGCCTTTTTATAGGAGGTTCTTTTTTCCCAAAAAGTTTAAACTCTTTTATTTAACTCAATGTCATGTCTGTCTGTCTGTAATCAAATCTTACAAGCTCTATTCAGCCACTTAATGTTAATAAAAAATTCTGAAACTTTTCACAGATGTTGGTCTTGGATTACGATACAATAATGTATCGAAAAATTTAAGTTTCATGTTCAAAATAAAACATTTTATGTGCTATTTATTTAGGGAAAGTTGACCAGGGGACAAGCACTTCCGATATAGTGGGGATAAACTAATGAAATTTGATTTTTTAAAAGTCACCCCAGAGGGTTCAAGGCCCATCTTATCTCCAGGACATCATGTTTAGGATGGTAGGAAAGGGGTAATGC
>JAKSZP010011390.1:0-23495 GCA_022478985.1 Massospora cicadina | reverse complement strand
TACTTCCATATCGGATTGCCTGAGGACATTTGGCTCTGATGTGCCTTTGCACCACACAACAAAGCCTTTCAGCTGAGACATCATGGTCCTTATAGTGATCACAGGTGGTATGTCCCTCAGAATGATTCTTCTGATCTTGGTGCCAATGTCAAGACATACGGCCTCCTCATTTTTGTGCTCAAACTGGCAGCCAAAATCTGTTCCTTTTGAAGTTTATACTGGAAGGTCATAAGTTTCAACCCAGGAGCCAAACGTGAAATATGGAGTGGGGCGAATCCACACACCTCAATCACCCTGACCATGAGCATCTCCTTAGACCACCCAGTCTTCACTTCCACGGCTTGAACCCTCTTGAGGCTCTCCACCATGCTCACCGTCAGAACCTTAAATGATCTGGAGTTCCTCGCTTCAAAAATCTTGGTTCTGACACCAAATCCATTAGCAGCCACCACTGCAAAAGAGACCAAAGCCCCCTGTGCAGCAGAGGCCACCCCCGCTGTTGATTTTTTAATGGAGATGGCCTCTCTGGTTTGTTTTTGTGAAGAAGTTTGCTCTCCGGTCCCTTTTTGTGTGGGAACCATTGCAGCCCTTTTGGGTTGGTCCATCATTTTGGTACGTGAGTGCTCTAGCCTTTTGCTGCACCAGTGTAAGCCCACGTAAGCTACTGAGCGCTATCTAGGTTTCAGGCCAACCTAGAAAACCATGGTGATTATTGTAGACAGGTGATCCAAAGACCAGCCAATCAGGATTGCTCCACCCTTGTCACTGAGACCTGCTTTTGCAGTGCCCCGCCTCGTAGGGAAGTAGTGTGAAAGATAATACGCCTGACTCTTGCCTCCCCCTTCCTGCCCATATTCCCCCCCCTAAAGGAGAGTTGAAGCACCTGTAAGAACAGGTTGGGTTACAGTCATTATTATCCATCCCACTCCCCATCCAGTTCACTACAGGACCCTTCTAGGACGCCTCTCTGGGTTCTAGTGTTGGCTACTCACCTGTTTTTCCACGAGCTTTCCTCAGTCACGCCACATGAAGGCCACAGCTTACCCTACTTAGCTCCTAGAGAAAATATCTTATCTAATGAGGAAGTGAGCATAGCGATGACAGAGACTGTCAAGACATAATGAGAACTGTATAATGCTATATACCACATTCTTCAATATGACGTGGAGCTATTAAAAATTGTTAATTTTTACGCCATGAATTTATAACATTTAGTGCCCCTGATGTGGAATGAAAGGCCCCTACAATTGCTACCAAATCCCCATCAGAAAATGGACACCAACGACTCAGGTGCAGAACATTAGTTGATCCTTATCCACTTAATGCACTGGCGGGTCCTTTCCATACCTGTTATGCTCAACAAGTTCATCGTCAGCCAAATAACAATCCATCCTTTGATTTCCTGTCTGACCTTATTGAAATTATACTGAGACGAGTGCCATTAACTAATGCATGTTTCTTATGCAGCCAAAGAGGCCATTATGCGGATGGTTGTCCAGTCAAACTTGATGTCCATGCAGTACCAGCTTCCCCAAATGAACAGGGAAAGGTCATGTGGAGTAGAGACAGGACACTCTACTTCTACTAATTCCAATGTAATTGTCCCCAATAATTCCCACAAGTCACTTTGTGTCAGTCCCAGTACCTACCCTAATGATTTATAATCAAAAAATCCTCTACAATATCCTGGCCTCCAGCCAAGGTAGAGACCCCACTAACGCAGACTCAGAACTTTGCGAAGATGTGCAAAAACTGCATGCTTGGCAAATCCTAGAGCGGAATGGTACCATAGAATACAGACCCTCAACCATTGTTGCAGCTCTTGAGGGGGTGAGCGTGGCCATTCCAGTTGAAACAATTGCCCAGGAGTATCCTCATGTCAGATCTGGTATTATCACTTTTCTGGAGAACTGAAACCCCTTGGAATTCATGTAATAAACACCAACAGTTCCTCTTATTTGGATTGTATATACTGTGATATTTTCATACAAAATATAAAAATTTGGCAATTATAGACACTGGTGCTCCTGTCAATATTATATTCACCAAGCTCATGACGAAGCTTCAAATTAATCATGATGTGGAACACCAAGTAGTGTATAAGACCATGGGGGAACAGAGCACTGTGTTGGAGGGCACTTACAGCGCGTTGCCCCTGAGGTTTAGTTCATCTGGGGAATCCACTCTGGCGGTGGTTCTGCCCAATAATCACTATGACATGTTGTCTGGGGTCCACATTCATGCAATGATTTGGGGCAGTGATTGACATGGTGGAGGTAAAACTTCATATTCTGGGACAACTGAATCATCTATTTTACCTCCACGGGGTTCCAGAAGACTCAATCCACTCCAGCCAAATTTATCTCACATATAGCGATGGGTTATTCCTGTTTTATATTGGTTGATGAAGCGGAGGACCAAAGCTCATCCTAATCAGGTTTACAAGTATAATGGCATTCCGCTATGGGTTTAAACTTTAAGTATCCCTTCTGTACATCAGGATATAATTGGAACGGAGCTTGCAATAGCATCCCTGAAGGCCTTTATGGGGAAACTATAGGGCCCTACCAGAAATAATGGCTAGAACCTCATGTGGCTCCTGGGCTTCTGTTACCAGGGCAGGTGGAAGTGAAGGTGTTGATAGCGAATCTGCAGAAGGAGTCTATGAGGGTTCAAAGGCATCAAGTGGTTGCTTATCTGCATCTGGTTCCTATTGGTGAGGTCCACTGTATACACAGTTTTGGTCCTTAGGAAGACCTTGGGCTACCTTTAAAAACTTCAATTAGCATACTGACTGTGGTTCTGCGTGAGTCTCTAATTGGCCTGTCGGAGGATCAGAAGGACAGGGTGATGTATCTGTTTGAGAAACATCAAAGCATTTTTGTATCTGATGACCACAATTTGGGATGTGCATGTGGGATTGTGCATCAGGTGGACATTGGAGATCACCCTCCTATTTGGTCATGGCCTATCCGTCACTCAAAGGCAGCGGAAAAAGTTGTATCTGAGGAGATAGATGAATTGTTGAACAAGTGATGTTAAAGCTGTCCAAAAGTCCATGGTCGTCCCCAGGTCTAAGTTTTAAGAAGAAAGATGGCACCAATCGAGTAGTAATAGACTACTGGAAGCCTAACAGCATCACAAAAAAGAATTATAACCTCTTCTGCAAAATTGACAATGCTTTAGGTTATCTGGGCGGTGCCAATTACATCACCGCTATGGACTTGATATTGGGTTATTGCAAATCAAGTTGCCAGTGGTAGAACAAGAGAAGTGCGCTATAATCACCTCAAAGGGGTTGTTCTAGCCTACACATATGCCACAGTGTTTGTGCAATGCCCAGCTACGTTCCGCCGGCTATGGACACTATTTTGGGTGACCTGAAGCTGTCTTGAATTCTAAACTTCATTGATGATATTATTGTTCTTATGGACGTTCACAGAATATCTTGACCATCTGGAACAAGTATTCTGCCAACTCTCTGAAGCTAACATAAAAAATGATCCTTAAAGTGTCACTTTTTAAGGAGCAATTGGAATATCTCAGGTTTGTGGTAGGCTCCAAAGAGATTATCCTCAGCAAGCCAAGGTGGAATATATATGCAAGATGACGTGTCCAAGGAACAAGCAGGATATCCAGGTGTTTTGGGGATGTTCAGTTACTATCATGGTTCATTCCTATCTTCAGCTGTATTGAGGCTCCTCCCTTTGAGTTATATTTATTTGAGGCAAGCTGACCAGGGGACGGACATTACCAAAAATAAAATATACTACTAAAAAAATGTAACTATTTGGTTCAAACAAAACGCCCTAATGATTGGATTGAGTGAAATGCTTCAAAAACCAACTAACCAGATGGACAGCGGAAGCCACTTATCCCTCCATGGTGGAAGGGGAGGGGGGTTGGGGGGCTCATCTTCAGCAGCCTCTTCAGCAGCAGCTTCTTCCTCCCAGAGTAGAGTGCATGTCACAGTCATCAGTAATGGCGTTGGGGCATCTGCGGTATGTGGTTTGATATCTCTGATAATTGGAATTTCATGAAAATTGCCAGCTAGGTAAATGGCACTGATATATTTGGTTAAAGCTTTTTAGCTTTAATTTGGTCATCTGGGAGTTAAATGAACGTGTCCATGTTGGTTCATAATATTTTTGCTTTTTGGATTCCTTGCTATAGTTGCCACAGTCTGGATAGCATTGTTTGCGTTTTTGTAACACTGGTTCACCTTGATTTTACTTTTTGGGGTTAAGGTTGCAGGGATAACAGGAGGTGGAATTCCTCCTTTGAGTATCTCTACTGATTTAGCGACAGCTTTACACAGGGGACGACAATCTAGTGTTACAGCTACTTCAACTGCAAGACGGTGATCACTGCAAAACAATTTGGCGTTTAGCTGTGGGGTATAAAGTTGAGGGGGGTATTTGGCGTATCATTCTGCATTAATGAACCGCTCTATTTGCAGTGATGGCTCTTCAATGAACTTACCTGATTCGTCAATTTCAGCCAATAATTCCCATGGGTTTTGGTTGAATTAGACTGGGGAATCAGCGTATGGTTGAGGTTTGTTCAATTCGTTTGCAGAAGTATGGGATCAAAAAGGGATCCAATCCAATGCTTGATTGGAGGAATTATTTATGGCATTGGGGTGAGGAGGAGGCTGATTGGTAGCTGCAGATGTAGCTTCAGCAACAGGCTTTGGGGGTGGAGGAGGTAGGATTGTGCCCCATGCCTGAAATTGTACAGGGTGGGCAGCATATTGGAGGTCAGCGGATGAGTCATCCAATCTACCTGAAGTGGTTGAGAAGGAGCACTTGCGTTTCAAGTGGTCTAACTCAAAAGATGACAGACAGATCATCCACCCGCCCTTAACATGGGCCCAAAACAGATGGTTGGGCGCTGAGGGAATAATGGTGCGTGGCAGATTTGCCACTGAAATTTTACTAAATTCAGGGATTATCATGGCATATGCCCGAGGCCCAGCAAGTCGTGTGGCCCCATTTGGGACCATAAATTGTAAGATGGGGTTGGAGCCATAGGCTGCCAAATTGTCCATCAGCTCCCAGTGGAGCACTTCAGGGGGGAGATGGGTGGGCAAGCCAGTAAACTGGACCACCAAAGTGGTGTCCACTGGGAGCTGAGTATGAGTTGTGGGAAGAGGGGTGTCCTGAAATACCAGGGGCACAGTTGCTGCAGTGGCAGCGTCAGCTTTGCAGGTGAAGCTGAGGTCAAAATACCCCTTGTAGGGGCAGAATTTAATAAATCTGGCAGGTTTCATCACCGCCTGTGCCATTTCAATAATGGCTTGGTCATGGTATGGGAATAGTTTCCCATATTTGACCCTTAGGCCATAGCGCATGATGCTCCAGGGGAGCACTAAGGGGCAGCATGGTACCGCTTGGGTATGAGCAAGGTGGGCGTCCAGGTCCTTGGGCGGAACAAATTGACCCATAGGTTTGGAATGACTGGGTGAAACAGTCCTAGCGCGTTTTCCTGTCAGACGGAAAATGGTGGGGGAGTTTCGCCGCTGCCCCACACTGGAGCAGCCGGCAGAGAATCCAATGACATCAGAGAAAAACTACTATGGGCGAATTCAATTTGTTTTATACATTTGTGTAATTTGGCTCAGAAAGTTACGCTTAGTGGAAAGAGAGTTTCCTCTCTTTGAGTTATTAAAAAAAATGCTACCTAAGAGTGGACTGCCTGCTGTCAGAATGCTTTTGATGTCTTACAAACTGCTTTGGCTAGTGCAGCTGTTTTGCAATGCCCAAATTTGAGAAGTAATTTATTGTACAAATAGATGCTTCCCTTTCCGCCATAGGAGCTGTGCTATCCCAAAAGGATGATGATGGTGTGGAGCATCCCGTCACATATTGTAGCCAAAGCTTAATTAGTTATGAACATAATTACACCTTGACCAAGCAGGAGTTCTTGGTAGTAATATATGTGCATAAACAGTTCCAGGTCTACCTCAATGGGGTTAAATTCAAATTGGTCACAGTTCATGAATCCTTGCGGTGGCTGCAGAATCTGTGGGAACCTGAAGGGCGGCTTGCGCAATGGGCCCTGAAGCTACAAGCATATGACTTTGAGATCATACACCATTCAGGGGCGAAACACCAGAATGTGGACTGTCTCTCATGATTGTCAATGGTTGCCAAAATGGCGGATTTGGCAGACATAATTTATGAGAATATGCTTGTGGTAAAATATCACAATGAGCCGCCACAGGCAATTAAAGTGCTGGATTGGCTGCAACAGAATACCTTTGTGTGCAATGACAAGCTATATAAGCAAATTGGAGAATTGACACTGATTTTCCCAAAACCTTCCGCTAGACCAGCAATTATTATGGAATCTCATAGAGCAGTAGGTCATGAAGGGTTGTGGAAAACGCTAAAGTTCTTGGACTCTATTATTATTGGGAGAGTATGCACTATGATGTTCTTGAGACGGTTGCTTGTCGTCACCAGTGCCAAGTGGAGAAACCATTCCACAAGAAGACTACCTACCAGCTAGTTAAGCCTCATTTCGCATGACATGCTGTTTCTCTGGATGTGGTGGTGTCTCTGCCAACTGGTGCAAACTGCTCAAAGTATATAATAGTAGCCTTGATCATTTGACAAGATGGGTGGAAGCAATAGCGATCAATGCTTTAGGGGCTATCATCACCGCCAAGTTCATCTTAGAGTGTGTTATACAGCGACATGGCTATCCACAATTTATCCTCATGGACAATGGAACCAATTTTACATGCATATCCTGCCCAAGTTGAATGAACTAATGGCAATCCGTTGGGTCTTGACTACACCCTACCACCCTGAATCTAATGTAATGGTGGAACGGATCAACAGAACATTGGTAAATATTATCTGCAAGCTTGTAAAGGATTGGCCCTCTGAATGGAGTACCCTATTATCCACCGCTGTCTTCACATATAATATTAGCTATCATTTGCAACAGGGAAAGTCCCTTTCAATTACTTTATGGAAGACATCCAGCCTTGCTGCCATTGCTTTTTTCCTGTGTGGAGGATACTAGCAGAGTAGAGCCTCAGCGCTATCTGACTACTTTAACTGACATGCTTATTAAACTTCAAACTGAAGAATAATTAATAGTTTAGCTAAAAGGATTTGGGATCAGGCTGACCAATGTAGATGCAGCATCCTCCCACAGTTTGGGGTAGGATATCTTGTCCTGTTCCATAATCAACATGGGTTTAGAAGAAGGAACAAGTTTTCCAGAATATGTATTAGACCATTTTGAGATAATTGAGAAGACTGGTGTTGATGCCTACACTATTAAGGAACATAAAGGTGGTCAGATTTTTGACCAAATACACAGTTTCTCTGAGCATACAGGTGATAGGAGCTTATCTTCCAGTCAAGGAGGGGTAATGTCAAGAATTTGATATGACTGGATGATAAGCTATAGTTCAGCATATTTTAACTTAGAGTTGAGGCGAGCCTTAAGATCAAGTGGATGATTATGTTGACATGAGGCGCATTGATTGAAGTATTGTAGTTTGACAAATTGAGGGAATTATACCAAAACTTTGATGATAGAATGAAACTTGAAACTCATAGAATATAGGAAATTACTAAGTGGGAGGGTTAAGTCTGATTAGGAATACCAATCTTAAGAGTTGAGTGTGAGAAGGAGAAAAGGGGTCCTATGAAAGAGTAGGAGAGTAGAGAAAGAATAAATGGAAGTAGACACTAAAGTTAATATTAAATAAAGTGGTATCATCAGGTCAATAGCTCCTTATTTAAAGTCTTTTATTATTATTTTCAAGGGCCAGTGATCATCAAATTGCTCTTCCATTGCTCAGTGGGTTTTACCCTCTGCAACCAGTTTGGTAGAATCAACCAACACTGCCAAACGTTAACAGTGGTTACCTGGTATTGCTCATGGTTAATAAAGGACAATTTGAATTAATTATATTGGATTTTATATTATATCATCAATAAACCCCTTAGTTAAAACCATCAGACATACAAAATTTACCAATTACTGGATGCTTGATATCCTCGAACTAAACTTACCAAAATGACCAAAAAACACCAACAGCTTACCAAACTCAATTAACTTATTTAATCAACCAAACATTAAGTGCTTACTAAAACCATCAAGCTTAATATATTTATTCAATATATATTGAGGCAAGCTGACCAGGGGACAGATAACACCAAAATTAAAAATATACTAAAAACGTAACTATTTGGTTCAAACAAAACGCCCTAATGAGCGGATTGAGTGAAACGCTTCAAAAACCAACTAACCAGGTGAGCAGCGGAAACTGCTTATCCCTTCATGGTGGAAGTGGAGGGGGTCAGGGGGCTTGTCTTCGGCAGCCTCTTTGGCAGCAGCTTCTTCCTCCCGAAGTAGAGTGCATGTCACAGCCATCAGTAATGGCGTTGGGGCATCTGCAGTATGTGGTTCGATATCTCTAATGATTGAATTTCATGGAAATTGCCAACTAGGTAAATGGCACTGAGATAAACGGTTAAAGCTTTTTCAGCTTTAATTTGGGCATCTGGGAGTTGAATGAACGTGGCAATGTTGGTTTAGGTTATTTTTGCTTTTTGGATTCCTTGCTATAGTTGCCACGTTCTGGATAGCATCATTTGCATTTTTGTAGTACTTATTCACCGATATTTTGCTTTTTGAAATTAATATTGCAGGGATAACAGGAGGTGGAATTCCTCCTTTGAGTATTGCTACTAATTTTGTGACAGTATTATGCATGGGATGACAATCTGGTGTTGCAGCTGCTTTGATTGTAAGCTGGTGATCACTGAAAAATATTTGACATTTGGCTGTGGGGTATAAAGTTGAGGGGGGTATTTGGCATCCCATTCTGCATTGATGAACCGCTCTATTTGCAGTGATGGCTCTTCAATGAAATTACCTGATTCGTCAATTTTAGCCAATAATTCCCATGGGTTTTGGTTGAATTGGATTAGGGGAATCAGCGTACAGTTGAGGTTTGTTTAATTCATTTGTGGAAGCATGGGATCAAACTGGGATCCAATCTGATGCTTGATTGGAGGAATTATCTATGGCATTGGGGTGAGGAGGAAGCTGATTGATGGCTACAGGTGCAGCTGCAGAACAGGCTTTGGGGGTGGAGGAGGTAGGATTGTGCCTCATGCCTGAAATTGTACAGGGTGGCAGCATATTGGAGGTCAGCGGATGAGTCATCCGATCTACCTGAAGTGGTTGAGAAGGAGCACTTGCGTTTCAAGTGGTCTAACTCAAAAGATGACAGACAGATCATCCACCTGCCCTTGACATGGGCCCAAAACAGATGGTTGGGCGCTGAGGGAATAATGGTGCGTGGCAGATTTGCCACTGAAATTTTACTAAATTCAGGGCTTATCATGGCATATGCCTGAGGCCCAGAAAGTCGTGTGGCCCCATTTGGGACCACAAATTGTAAGATGGGTTGGAGCCATAGGCTGCCAAACCGTCCATCAGCTCCTGGTGGAGCACTTCAGGGGGAGGTGGGTGGGCAGGCCAGCAAACTGGACCACCAAAGTGGTGTCTGCTAGGAGCTGAGTTTGAGTTGTGAGGAGAGGGGTGCCCTGAAATACCAAGGGCACAGTTGCTGCAGTGGCAGCATAAGCTTTGCAGGTGAATATGAGGTCAAAATACCCCTTGTAGGGGCAGAATTCAATAAATCAGGCAGGTGTCATCACCGCCTGTGCCATTTTGATAATAGCTTGGTCATGGTATGGGAATAGTTTCCCATATTTGACCCTTAGGCCATAGCGCATGATGCTCTAGGGGAGCACTAGGGGGCAGCATGGTACCGCTTGGGTATGAGCAAGGTGGGCTTCTAGGTCCTTGGGCGGAATGAATCAGCCCATAGGTTTGGAATGACTGGGTGAACTAGTCCTAGCGCGTTTTCCTGCCAGATGGAAAATGGCAGGGGGACTTTTGCGGCTGCCCCACGCTGGAGCAGCCGGTGGAGAATCCAATGACATTGGAGCAAAACTACTATGGGTGAATTCGATTTGTTTTATAAATTTGTGTAATTTGGCTTAGAAAGTTATGCTGAGCGGAAAGAGTTATCACCATCAAGCTTATTAATCAGCCTAAAACCACCAACTGCATGCCAAAAAAATTGAAATCAACAAATCAACCATATACTAAACTGCTCAGATGTAACAATATTGTGAATAACATTGAGAACATATAGGGGGTGGAAGGCGAGTCAGTAAGGGCATATGGCTACCAACCTGAAGGTTGCAGGTTTGATTCCCACCCTTTGCACATTGATTGTGGTGCCAGCTAAAGGAAGCTATTGGCGGTTAGTAGGTCTAATAACACGAAAACCTTACCCATGATGTAACCAGAAAAATTTGAGTCCCAATCCAGAGGTGGAAAAACTTTCTTTGATGGAGTTGACCCTGTTCAGGTTTCATGTCATTCCTTTCTATCAGTAATGCCTGTCCCCTGGTTGGCTTGCCTTAGTTAAATAAAAAAACATTGAGAACATATAAGATTTTCTTTTTAGTGAATATAAACCATTTTTATTTTACTATTAAAATAATAATTTTTAAATTTAGATACCTTCTCAGGCATGCACACAACAACTCACTAAAAGGTTCATTGCAATTGGATGAATGGTTTAGTAAAACATATGGGACAAAGAAACAAAGAAACAAACATTCATATTTATTAGAATATAAGCAGAAAAAGGCTATATACCTTATACTTTTGTTGTAACATATTAGTGTATTAATAAGCAGAATTACAACATAAGTTTCCATTGAATATTATTACCCAATGATAAACTTTTCTTTCTCATAACAATCACTTTAGTTACTATGATTCAATTCAAACAGCAAATTTGGATAATCACACAAAGGAAAGATGGGCAACTTTAATAACAAAAATACAACATGGGTGAGCGTCGCAGCAAGCAATGCACTTACCGGTGCAACTAAGGGCAAGAAACTCCCTGGAGGGGGACCAGGAACCCAAGCTGTAAAAAAATCGCAAACTCAGACACCATCTGGGTTTATGGTATTTACTGTAAAGCATGCGCAATACTTGTACATTCAATTCAACCAACCTTTATCAAAGGTGGAACATGGGATCAGACTTTTCCTTGGGGATGAGTCACCGACCCTGTGGGAGAAAACATGTGAGGCACAGCCCTCACTTTTTCCCTCACGCGGTGTATGTAGCCACCAACAACATGGGCTGCGGCTGGATCAATATTGGTTTCAAAACAGCCAATGAAGCTGATGCCACAGCAAAAATCTGTGTGGAAATTGCCCTCCCTGAGGGCAAAAAAATTGTGCGCACCACATGCACCAGATGGAATAAAGAAAAAACTTTGTTCATCTCCTTTAACTCGCTCCTTACCAACCTTTCTCATAAGGTAATCAAGGAGGAGCTCTGAAAAGGTCTCATGGCTTATGGAGAAATCCAACAACTCGAATTACAGCGATTTCACTTAGTGCCCAACCTGTGCACGGGCAAAGCTATTGCTGTAATCAACCCCTTCCCAGAAGTGGAAGAGGATTTATCCAGTTTTCCCCGCACAGCAGAATTTCACTTCACAGATGGGGGCCAGTCAGCTGCATTTTAAGTTACACCAGAACGCGCACTGCCCATTTGCAACCACTGTGGCTTACTGGGCCACAACGAACATGCATGCCCCATGAAGGAGGGCTTATGGAAGCAGACTACTGTGAGAAAGCCATTGATGAAAGTAATAAAAACTTCTCCAGAATGACTGATGGTCACCGCCCATTCCGCTGGGGTGAAGATGGACTTTACTCCATTGTGGACCCAGTTACAAACAAACAACACAAAGCGGCACAAAAAGCCCACAAGAGAGCAGCGGCTGAAGCGGCGGCACACACGGAGTCCACCATCACCCCGGACAAATTCAGGAGGATATTTCAGATATTCACCAAACCAACCAATCAGAACAATATGCCCAGGTCGAAAATTTTCACAGTAACCAGACTGAGCCACAAAGCGTCATCAGTCATGCACATACTGAGGAACAATGCAACCGCAATTTGGGTGAAAATGCGGTGCACAATGCAACAAAGTTGAACCTCAAAAATATAAAATCCAATCAACAACCCGCATCAAATCAACATGAGACCTGTGCAGGAAAAAGTTGACGCAAATGCAAAAAACCGCAATTCTCTTGAATCATTGGGTCAGATCAAGGGAACCAACAATGGCAGTGAAAGAGTTGGAGTACAGATGTGGAGCATGGCCAAAATGAGCCATGGTGGGATAGGGCCAGAGGGCCCTCCCAACCACTCCTGAGGCGCCTTGGGCACCTCAGTGTCAATAGGGATGCTAAACATTGCGGGAGCCAGGTCTCATATGTCCCAAGCCAAAAAGCTGACATTCCTGCGAAAACCTCTTGTAGACATTTTGGCCATCCAAGAAACCCACTGCCTACAAGGGGAAGAATAATCCTGGTCAACCAGGGTCGCACCATCACAATCAGTATGGACGTCTCACTGTGGGGTGATAGTCAAAAACAACAAAAAATTTAAAATTACAAACTCATCATCACACTTGCATGGTCGAGTCCTGGTAGCAACAATCACATGCCAAGATGAAATAACTTTGTTAGCATGTATCTATGCACCATGCACTGCAACCAAGAGAAAACAATTTTTTGAAAACATTTCTTCTCTCACCCTCCCACCAGATATCATCATGTTAGGCAATTTCAACTGCTGGGATAACCCCAATACAGATTGATGGCCTAATCCCAGGATAACCACCTGATCATATTGAATATTGCACAATGAAGGCGTCTCTTGGCTTACAGGATGCTCTTCCCCCCAATTCACCAATCCTTCCCCACATGACGAGACCCAACATATGCGAGGGACTGCTCATATAGATGAGTTAGATTGACCACATCCTCATCCTGCAATCCCACCACTCAAGAATCTCCAAACTTACAACAAAAAAGATTAATTTTTCTGACCACTGATTAGTTATGGTGCAGTTAACGCCAACCCAATCCCACACACAGGTGTCACCTTGGAGTTAGCTTCACCCAGAAAATATAAAATTGCCCAAGATATCTGACTGGGTGAAAACAAAGCTACAAACCCAGAATTCACAACCCCATTCATTTCAGATCCCATCAGAACATGGGAAAATTTCAAAAAAGATTTAATCAACAAAACCTGATATATTGCATCACGCAAGTACACCATGGACACAGCCACAATCAAGCATACCTTAGTGGAACTAGATCACCTGGAAATAAATACTCCGCTATTTGGCTATAGCCCAATTGAGGATGCAAATGGGCAGAAATTTCAGCCCAACTTAACAATCTCATCTTTGAACACCAACACAGAATCAAAGTATCGAACAGAGGTAAGTTCATAAAGGAAGGCGAAACCTGTTCAACATACTTTTTCTGCCAATTCCACTCCCATGGAAACCAGCCCATGTGCACACAGGTCCGCAAGACCAACGGCACTGTAGCAACTGACCCTGAGGAGGTCAAGGCGGAAGTACACCGCTATTACACCAAATTATATCGCGAAATGCCAACAGATCCACAAAAAATTAAAGAATTTATTTAAAATGCTGAGATATAAAGTACACCACCAAATTACAATATACTATCCCTTATTACATGGGAGGAGCTTTGGGAAACAATTCGCGGTGCACCACATAGGAAATGCCCAGGGCCTGATGGGATACCCTACTAATTTTACAAAAAATATTTTCAGCAATTTGCCCCCCTCCTATTGGCGTCTATGAACCAGAGTTTGTTGGAAACACGCCTCCTACCTGGTGGCCATGAATCATATGTCATAACCTTATATAAAAAGGGTGACAAATTGGACCTGGCCAACTGGCGTCCAATTGCACTCTCCAACACTGACACAAAAATTCTAACAAAAATTTTAGCAGCCAGATTAGGCGCAATAGCATCTGACGTCCTGTCATCCAACCAGACTAGGTTTATACCAGGGCGTTCAATCTGGAACAACATTCACCCTGTTGCAAATATTTGCCAATCCAAAGCAACTGGTGCTCTGGTCTTCTTGGATCAGGAAAAGGCGTATGACCGTGTTAGCTGGCCATACCTAAAAGAATGTCTACATGCCTTCAAACTCCCACCAAGATTCATAAAAAGGGCGATGCTCCTGACAGAATCTGCAACCATGGCTGTATGTGGCCCTGGATTCTTAACAAACAAGATCAAACCACACAGAGGGCTCAAACAAGGGGATCCCCTCAGCCCACTGCTATACAATTTCAGCTTTGACCCACTCCTCCGAGTAACTGACTCACGTCTCATGGGGATAACCACACAAGGATAACCAACAGTCAAGATACTGGCCTTTGCAGATGACTGCGTAGCAGGTATAGCAAACAATGAAGAAGCCCGAATCTGGAACATACTCTAGAGGAATACTCCAAGGTGAGCAATGCATCGCTCAACAAAAGGAAGACAGAAATCATCCTCTTAGGAAAATACACAAACAATTGGGCCACAACATCAGAACCTCACACCAACACTCAAAGAAAAAACCCAATGATTTTACCCTTTGCATCACCTCCCACCACCACTCCTGTCCGACACCTTGGAATCTGGCTATAATCAGGGGGATATGCTAATGAGACAATGGAAAGTAACCTGGTACAACGGGTATCCAAACGCGTAGCCTCCCTCAAGGGGAGAACCCCAGGGCTAACAGGACGAGTTACAGTTGCTAACTCGCTCGTCCTCCTAATACTGTGGTACCAGGCCCATGTGATAGCCTTCTCACCTACCTTTATAACCTCAATTTGCGCGCTTAGCCTTGGCCAGCTGTGGCCTGGCTCTCACCCTCCTATACGGATGGAAACACTATTTGGCCCATGCTCAAGCGGAGGCATGGGACTAATAGATTTTGAGAGCCATGCCAATCACATCCTAGGTACCTGGATAAAGGAAATCCTTGCTCCAGACCTCCTACAACAACATTGGTCCAGAGCAGCAAGGACAAACTTTGCACAGGCGCTCAAATTAACCAACCCACATAGTCCACCCATACTACTTTCATACCTTGCCAAGCACCCTACTGCAACAGGTCCGCATGGAACCTCCCCTCAATTCAAAAATATCCTCTGAACTATCTGCCATATGGGATGGACCATAGAGAACATGGGCACTATACAGGGAAGGGGACGACCCAGCCCCCAATTCAAATTAAGAAACCCAGAAAATCACCCCCAGAGGGATATGCTCATAACAACCCCAAGCATAGCTAGGATAGAATACCTAGATATGCTGGACATTCCCTATGATTTAACCACACAGAAAGCAATGTGGAAAATGACACACCACCCACTCCTACAGCCAAGGATAAGAGCAAACGCCTGGCGCTGTTTGAGAAGGACCTATAGGATGGCGGACCGCTCCAACTCCCTCCACAAAACATGTGCAGTATGTGGAGGGGAGGGATCCCTACATCACCGCCTAGAAACATGCCCCCTAACCAAAGCTATATGACAGGAAGTCGCACGCCTGCTCAAGATTAAAAATGAACAGGAATTCTCGATATCAAAGAGTATCTTTGTGCTCCAGATCAAGTCACCAATCCCATCTACCCTCCGTTCCCTAATGATACTCATTGCAATGTGGACAATACACACAATTACATTAGATGTGTTCAAGGGCACAGTCCCAACCATTCATGGGATTATTAACAGATTCCATGTCCACTTACTAGAGCACTTCCAAGCCTGGTTCTATGGATATATGAGACCAAGACAAAAAGCGCTCATAGAATCATGTTTCCCACTCTGGTTCCTCCACACAGATCCTTTTCTTCACACCTGCTCCATAGTAGGGGAAATCCCCTCAGAGTAGCACACCAACCCCCCCCCCATAACTGGCGGTCCTGCTGGTAACAGGGGTAACTTGAGTACCCTGGGGTGCCCAATTTCTATATTTGTTAGTTATTCTTTAGTTTCACATATATTTGGTAATGTCTGTCCCCTGGTCAGCTTACCTCGGTTAAATAAAAAATAAATTACCCAGTGATGACCTAAAAAGTGGTATTAAAGTATATTTTTGCACCAATTTATATAATTAGAAAGTACACAGGCCCTCTATAATTTATAAATGCCATAGTAGGGGAACTTATCTATTACATCACCCCTTAATGAAAAAAAGATTTGGTGAGTACATCAGGGATGAAAGCCTTGAAAGGATGCAATTGACACAAGAAACAATGGGCGCAGTTGACACACACAGTAAAAAGCTCATCCAGCACACTGGAAAGGTACATCCCCTAGAGAAAAAAGATATTGTAAAAGGCAATAGTATGTTTAAACTACACTGTCTAATCTTTTTTTCAGAAAAAAGTTTACCAGAATGTTTAAAAAAGGCATATAAGCACATCAGAACATTTCCTATGTACTAAAGCAGACAATCTGTTGCAAGGCAACTGCTGTTGGGCTGATATAAAGGGAGAAATCTGAGCTTAATTTTTGTAATATTTGAGATACCATCTTAGCCAAAAGTTATTCTAAAAGTTTTATAAAGTAACTAAGCTAGATAATATAAAACAAAAATAATATGATGTTTTTATTTTTGTGCAAATCCATGCTAAAAAGTAAAAAATAAGCCAATGAGCCAGTTGTTAAAAACTTTATAATATAAAAGGTATTTGAGGTGGGTTGACCTTGGGACAAATTACCACACTGAGAATTTTTTTAGTCAGTACAGGTTTCGAACTTATACTGAACAGAACCTGCATTAGGGTAGAAGCAGTTTTACCCTTCAAGCTAACCATCCTTAACCTTTATAATATAGCCTTCAGAAAAACACTAGACACATCAATGATAGAGAGAACTTTGATAGTTTGCAATGATTTAACCTAATATCAGATATAAATTTTTTGAGCTAATCACATAATCTGATATAATTTAAAAGCACAACGTAAGAATAGTAATATAGTATGATGTCATGATAAACTTTGCTAGTTTTTAAGGATTCTTTTCAGCTAAGGTGATGTAAAAAATTTATATTGTTTACTTTTTTATTTATTAATCACATCTATATAGTATAGAGAAAGTTTTGTTGACTTTATGAAGTACACAGAAGATATTATTAGATAACTACAATATGACAATAATATAATTAAACGATATTTTTTACGGTTTCATGTAATAACAAAAAGTTTCCCTGTAAGAAGCAACTTTTAATTTTAGCCCTAAAAAATATGATTTTGTATCAGTATAATAAAAATATTTTAATAACATGTCTTATTTAGTATAATTTGTTATTGATGTCAAAATGAAAGTATAAGCATTAATGATATAATTCAGCAATTGTTTATAGACTTGAAAATTCTTTTATCCATGGTAATTATTATGAGTTTTATAAGATATCTAGCCAAAAAAGTATACTTTCTTTTTTGCATATTGCTCATTACAATTACAGCTAAATTGTATATTATTTAAGCAGGCTTTAAAGTTTGCATTTATTACTTTTATTATTATCATCTTTTCTGTAAAGCTATGTCATTTATATAGCATATGACTATATGAAGAATTATATATTTTTTATAACAGTTACTAATTTATCAATAACAAAAACCTCTTTAACCGCTCAAAGTCACTTTTGAGCGATTTTAAATTTAAGTTTATTTATCCACAGCCATCTGCCCAAACCTATTCTTTGATGTCCTTGGCTCTGCCGCCTGCCACCCCAGTGTGGGGCAGCAGTGCACCCCCACCTAGCGTTTTCCACCCTGCAGGCAAGCGCGTTCAGATAGGTTCAAACAGCCCGCCCACTGCTTCCAATCGTTTTGTCCCCCCACGGAACTTAGCGCTCCACCTGGCGCGCGTCCACCCTTCTCACCCCCATCCTCTCGCCCTCCCTCGCTCTGCTATTCGCTATTGCCTCAGAGTGGACTATGAACGTTTGTTCCCATATACTGATAAGGCAATTATTGACCTAGCCACTACAGCCTTTGCGCCAGCTGGCTTTATAGACTTCCGCCCTTTTAAGGACTACTTTGACGTTGGGTTCCAATCTGAGGAGGATGCTGAAGTGGCAGCACAAACTCCTCTAATTTATAAAAAAAACCCCATTCCCACAACCCGTACTTGCCTCCCTTCAGACACCACGCTAGTGGTATCCTTTGCAAATCTCCCATCCCACCTTCCACCCCAGGTTTTGTTTGACTAGTTGGTCGCGGGGCTCATGGCTTATGGCACTCAGCCCAACCTCATCTTTGCCATTCCATCTGGTGCAGAACGCCTTGCTGCTCCTCGTGCAACAGCCACCATCATACCACACCACCCTACCATAGCCCAACAAATCCCACCCCACGCTAGTGTGGCTGCAGCGCCTGATCATTTCTTTTGGGCTCAGGTCAATAATGGTAGGCAGATTTGTTCCCTCTGCTTTGGCCTCGACCATGCAAAAAGAGCGTGCCCTAAGGCCAAATCCGCTGATGCAGCTTCTGAGCCCCCCTCTGGAAGTTCAGTATGGGGCGCTTTGCTGCCCTCTCCCATCCTCCAATCTCGTTCAGTGGGCCCACATAGAAAATCAGCCCCACCCAAAACCTCCATCCTCACTCTCCCACCTAAATCTACGCCAGCCAATCAGAGCAATGCTTGGACCAACATTTGCACCCAAGCAGCTGCCCATTCGCCCAATCCTACCCACTCAAATTTAAACGCCACTATTCCAGTGAACCAAAATCCATGGGATCTATTGGCTGAAACTGACGAATCAGGTAATATCCTCATTAGTAAGCATACAGGTCAACCTCTCTGCCATGGCAATTATGGTCAGGCAGAATTTTTCCTTCCTGACTTCAATGAAACCCCTACAAAACGCCATTTCGCTCCTCTACCCAATACAGCCCCCTTCTAAAGTGACCACCAGCTCACCTTAGCTGCGGTGGCCTCTCCTCATTACCCAAAACTACGCACCGCGGTGGCCCAGTCAGTGGCTCAGCTCCATCATGGCCTGCCCACCATCTTCTTCCCCCCCCCGACTTCCCTGAATCTCCCTGCAGTGACATCTCAAAACTATTTGATGATGCTGAAATCGCTGTTATGAATGTCGCAACGCTTGCTTCATTCAACCCCTCAGCCAAAATCACCTGCCACAGTATCTCCCTTTTCACCCAACTTCCTGAAGCCCACAAAGAAGCTGAAGTTCTCCTCGCAGCTTTTGTTGAATCACTTTCCCATCATTATCTTGATGCAGAAGTGGAAAACTCCTACTACGCTGACCTCAGCCCCCACTATGCAGATGCCCCAACGCCCTGGCTCTCTGCTCTGATCTGGTACAGTAACCAACACCCCTTGATCGAGGTGGGTCTTTCTGAAAACCAACCACCCGACCCCTCCTCACCCTCTGCCATGGTGGGTTAAGCAGTTTCTGCTTTCCACCTGGTTAGTATTTTGTTTTGCCATTTTGAGTGTTGTGATTGGTACTGTCCGTCCCCTGGTCAGCATACCTCGATAAATCAAAATCTTTATCAATAATATGGTTACAAAATTTACTATGATTAGTTTAAGTTACTTATAATTACAATTAATACATTATATCAAAACTTAAAAAGTAGATGTGCATAATATGATCATATACTAAAAAATTCTCTCCTGTTATGAGAAAGCAGAAAACAATATAAAAACCATTTAAAACTATCTATATGTGTATGGAACAAAAATCAAGCTCCTAAATGGCTATCTGTGCTCTTCTAGATGTACCTACAGTCTCACTTATGTCATGTGTAGATCCAGTATCGCCATATATTCACCCTGTATAAATAGGTTCATTTGGGCTAATTAAAACATTTAAAAGCTTCTTTTGACACCTAATTGTTATATAATGTAACTTATCATAAATACAACGTCCAAAATTTATTACAAAATTAAAAACTAACTGGATGTGATTTAACTTTTTACTAAGATGTAATTTTTTAGCATTCCTTGATTCAGGATAAACTCACTGATAACCAAAAATGTGCTCCAATTTGTATATAATAAAATATAGTCTTTAAAAATATGTTCCATCAAAATTTTTAAGCGCTTGTAGTATAGAGGTAGAATACTTTTATTTTAAAGAAGTGGCTTGGGTTTGATTCCCACAGGCGCAGATAAGTTATTTTTTGAGTTATCCAGCTTTAGAACATTGGTTAAGAATTCTAATTGTTAAGTATCTTAATAAGTGTACCCTTATCATAAATAACTCATATTATTACAATATTCTTGTGTATTTTTTGTAACAAATCAAAAAGCTGAACATATAAATTACTATTTATCATGCTTTATCTTCTTTCATAATACATGTATTCATCTGTATGATATCATCTTTGTATAAAATTGTTGAGTTTTCCTCAATATTAAAAGAAAAAATATTATGTATATTAATATGAAAAATAGTTATAATATGGATTGGTGTAACATTTAGGCTAAAAAAGTTGTTGAAATTTTGTTAATCCAATGATAATATGTTTTTGTCTAAGTAGATGAGATATTTAGTTAGTTGCAAGGTTTAGTAGTTTTTGTAAGTTGTTTGGTGGTTAATTAGTTATATAAGTTCAATTGTTTAGTATAAGTGGTTGGAAAATATTGTGATTCTGATATGACTGGATGAAAATCCTGAAACAGCTAGGGCGGATTGGGAAGAATCTGCTGACCATGATATCAGTTACAATTATTTGAGTGCCTCAAGATGAGGTTATATTGGTATATAATGAGTTATTATCGGATCACCTTCAAATAAGGCAATAATGTAATAAGGCGATGTTGACATTTGATGATTACGCATTAGATTGCCCTAAATTAGGGTGATAAGGAGCTGAAGAATAACAAGACAAAACCAAGGAGAAGTGGAAGAATAGGATAGTCCAAGCTATGAGAGTGGTATCATCTGAAGTTGCTGTATATAAGCAAGATGGGCAATTGTGAAAGCTAGGTTGTTAATAGTAGAGAGAGGATGGAACAGCAAGAGGTTACTGTATTTATTAAAATAAATAAAAGATCATTGGGGCGATTGCTCCTATATTTTAAGTATATTTTCAAGTGTGTTAAAAGTACTGACCATTCTCATATCATCTGTCTGTTGTTCAGAGGGTTTGACCTGTGTGACCCTTACGGCGGATCCCAACAATACCGCCTGAAATTATAAAAGAAGATATTTGGTTGATATAACATGTTTTATGGTTTTTACTAGATATTTTGGTGGTTATTTGGTTGGTTATTTGATTTGAGTCACTTCTAAACTTACCATTTTTTATCTAAATTAGATCTATAAACAATTGTTTATTGTCATCTGGTGAATAAAAAACTTGAGAAGTGTTGAGTAATTTGGCTAATATATAGTAAAATAGTAGTCAAGGACATATTATGTTGCACTTCCCTTGTGGATGAAAGATATTATCAAATTTATTATGCATTAATTCATTAGATGATTGTAAGTCTAGAGGCCAAACCTCTTGGGTTGGATTAGAAAAGGTCCCTTTTAGGAAGAATAAGGGACCTAATGCTCCTGTGGAGCCCTTGGCTCAACTGGGGGACTTGGGTCATGTGGTTGATGAATGCTGGGTCACTGCATTGGCCCAAAAAGACCCCGCCACAGTATCCAATTTGGCTGTTTCTTTTCTGGTTGAAAGGATAAAAGAGGTTTGTAAAAAGGTAATACAGGCCATAACTCACCAACAGCACCTCCCCCCTCCACTGGGCCCCACTCCGCCATCTTTTACTTCCTTGAAAAAGAAGGAAATTGGCCTCAAAACTCAGGAAAGGGTTCCTGAGTCATGAAATCTTGTCCAAAACATGGAATCTGAAATTCTGGGTTTGGGAAAGCCAATCTGAGTCAGAATATATTTTTGGAAAAATTAAAGCTTTTAAAAATTTGTTGGAATTGACCCTGGTGGAACCCAATTCAGCCGCCCCTTCAATCCAAGTAAATTTGCCTATGTTTGGATCAGTGAGGGTCCCCCTAGCGGATCAAATGATTATGTTGCCAGAGCTTTTATTACCTTTGCATAAGCTGGATGAAAAAGCCCCAAACCCAGGCTGAGTACCCATGAGTACATCAGCTGCTGCTGCCTAAGAAAACCTACCCATGTCCCCCTTTTCCCCATTTTGCATATATAAGGCAACTGCCTCTGAAAGGAGCAGTTGTTGGTCCATTTTCACTCTTAAGTTTAATAAAACTACTCATACCCAAACCTACTCCATGAGCTCTGTCACTTTATTCCAATGTACTTTTACTTAATCCAGTGAAGTACAAGCGATCTATGTTCTAAGGCTGATGGTCATCAAGTGGGCCCTTCAAGCCATCAATCCAGCAGCCCACCAAATGGTGATCATGATCCAAAAATTCACCCTAAGCTTACAACGCCAATCCACCACTTCTGAAGAGTTCTTGGATCCGCTAAACTCTTTGCAATGACCTGTTTCCCATTTGGCCACTGGTGGACCAGCTTTGGGTCTGCCTCTCACTTCACAAAATAGTCAGAGAATTTGAACTAATCCTCCTCACCAATCTGCTAATGGTTCAGTGCAACCTGAGTGGGATGAAGCCATCTCCGCTAATTGTGATTCTCTGTTTGGAGGTGAGGAACTGCCATTCATGCAACCATGAGGCGATGACCAGGCATCAGACCATCTGGGCCATTTCGCTGAGGGCCAATCTGGTCCAAATCAATTATTAAATTGATCTGCCATTCTGGAAAAGTACCTGACCTCTCTACGCATCACAAAGCTCCTCAATGGACGCAAAACGAGGCCCAAGGCCTCCCATTGTCATATTGATTCAATTTGATTCAATTTGTAAGCCAAATCAGCATTTAAAGATTTTTGAAAATTTTTATGATTTTCAAAATTTTTACTATGATGAATCAATCCAAGAAAATTTAAAAAAAGAGCCCAAAGTTCACCAACTGCAACCCCAGGAGGATTGGTCATCCCCCTTGCCTCTTTCACCCTTGGGAGATGCCCCAGCATGACCCGCAGTTGCCCCCATTGCAGCCATTTGGTTTGCTATGGGGCCTTTGATATGTTCATTAACTTTTATTTCCCTCACAAGAATAATAGGAAATCCCTTTTACAACTGATTAGAACTGCTATGCCCTTGGCATTCTGGGCTTTCCACTGGGTTTTACACCCAGATTGGAAGCCCAGTCTTACTTTAATCAGCAGATTCCATGACAGTAATGTCATTATATCCTTATACAAAAAAATAAATTTTCCAATTTTTTTATAAAGATATATATATAGCTCTATACCCTTGAATGATAGTATCATTGAGAAAAACAAGGTTTTATGATAGCAGTAGAGATAAAAGAAATAAAAATATTTGGTAAGTTTAATTGCCACATATATTTGTAATTAAGTATAGACATGAGCTTTTTAGTATCAACTTATTTTAGTATTGGTAATATTAGTATAGTGATATTAACATGGCACATTTATTCATAATTATATAATAACTTTCTAAAATTCATAATGGATGAGGA
>JAKSZP010011389.1:0-23565 GCA_022478985.1 Massospora cicadina | reverse complement strand
GTTGGGCATCAACTCTTTATCGAAAAACCTGAGCAATTTAACGAGTTTTTGCGGTCTGAGCTGTCCGGAAGCAATTCATGATTTATTTATGTTCTTTTGTATGATTAGACGTGTACGTCTCTGGTTTTAGCTTTCGCTACCTCTTAGTGCTCTTTGTTAGTGCACCATGTTCGCTGTACAGTTAAATATTTTTAAGGTCTTTTGCAATCTGATGTCTCGAATATTTTTTAAGTTTTAAATGTGAAATTTTAGGCCTTCTGCACCGGGTTTTTAGTAGAATTACTTCATACGCTTGCCCTACCTTTAGATTGTTACTGTTACAAACAGCTAGCGATTTTATAATGGTTCTTGATTGTTACTACGTCAATTTGATAGTTTAGAAATAGTTCTAGGAAAATAGCTCTGTTAATATAATATCTATCTAATTTTGTAGCATAACCAATAGCACCCTTGATTTATGATTTTTTTGTTTTTTTCCTTACAGCGTTATTGTATATTAGTGGTCTTTATCCCGATATCGATGCCCTGGTTGCATTAAATTAAATATTGTCAACAGAAGAAAGTAGATTGCCTAAAGTTTTTGAAGGATATAGTTGCTACTCAGTCTGCCTACTCCTTAGCTTAAGTTAGTCCTAGGTTTATTTACAATCTTTTCAGTACCTACTTTTCAAGTTTTTTTAAGTTTTGACCTATCATTTGTTGCGCTTTCAATCAATTGGTATAAGCTTGTTAAACCTTGCTCAACTTTGTTACAGTGTAACTCAAGTCAAGCTTTGTTATACCGCTCTAAAAAATTAAACACGCTTAGCTTTTATTTTGAACAAATTTTAGGGGTTTTATTGCATAAAAATCATTTTAAAAAGCTGTAGCTTTTGGCATAGCTTCGATCTTAAGCTCAACTTTAACACTTTTATGCTGCAGTGGTTTTTGGTCTAAGCACAGAATGACCCCCTAGAAATCATGAATTGGAAATTAATAGGATATATGAGTGCTAGCTAGGAACATAGCCTAGTGGGTAGAATTCTCTTCCACCGCCTGGATGCGCGTAAGTTAATTCTAATAGTTGGCTTAAACTTTTAGCATGGTGTATTTCTCATGGTTGACCTGCCTTGGATAGTGTTTTTTGGTTTTTATAAGTACTAACTAAAGTTAAAACCGTTTTGATTACAATTTAATGAAAAGTGCATCTAAATATGCATTTTACAGCAATACTATGAATGACAAGATATCAAACTGCAGCTATTTGTGTTAACTAGCAAAAATATCCAAAATTTACTTAAATATAAAATAATTGGTAAGGTTTATTGACTTAACAGACACAGTAGTCGTCTATGTATAAAGCTTTGATATCTCTAAAGTGTATAAAATGCCATATCTGTGTGTCTGTCTGACCCTTCATAACTTTCTTATTATAAATAGAATATATAATTTTAACAGACAGGGCAATTTTGGGAAAAGTTTTGATATAATTTCTAGCATAGTAATTATCAAGTTTTAAAAATCAGCAAAAAAGAGTTTTTACTGCATGTAATTAAAATCAATGACTTGAACATTTATAGAAAGATGCTTGAATTTCCTTCACTGATTAGCTAGAATTATACTTATAAGAAAAGCTTACTTAGCACAGTGTTTATACCCCAGTTTTATATTTTTTGAACTCTTTCTCTCGCTAGCCCATTTTTTGAACCAAAAAATGAACTGACCAAGTCCAGGGAGAATAAACCTGCCTGCTAGTGTGCTACTGCATCTATAGAGCAGTACCCCATGACCACCAACCCCAGCACAAGTAGGACTCTCTGCTCATCAGTGCTTAGCACAAAGAAATGGATGGTCTACTTATATTCAAACAGTTTCTTTTTACTTCAAAAATAAAATAAAGACCACTGCAATGAAGGATAAACCCTCAGGCTGACTTTCCATTGACACCACCAAAAAGGATATTGGCAATGAAGCCTATTTGGATCAAACCAAAATGGCACCAACTCTTGTACCTAAGCAGTGTACTATTTTAATAAACAAAACCTTTGCAAACCATGCTGAAAAGGAAAGAGAAGCTGCCAGATTGCTCTCTGTTGCTGACACCCATGGAGCTGTCAGCAAAGATATCCAATCACATCAGGGTGAATTGGCAACCTTCCCAGCATATAGCACTCCTGATATTTTTAAAATGTTGCCAATGGAGGTACAAAACCTAGTGATACTAAATGCTGCCCACCTGGGCTGCAAAGACTCCCCTAAAGTAGAGTTGCCAGCTGCTGCCCCTAGTAAGCCCAATGGACTTACCAAAGAGAGTATGGGGGCACAGAAAATTCAGGTCAATTGGTCTCAAAAATATCCCCTGGAAGATCTCAATCTGGATATAGGACCAATCAGTCTCCAAAAATATTAAACAAAGATCCCATTGATATTTTAGTCTCTGAAGATCTGACTGATATAATATACAAAAATTACCTGCCAAAATCATCAGGCCAAATCCTCAACAAATCAACAGTTGGGTCAGGGGTAAAGCCAGCCAAAAACCAACCCTATTACCCACTAATATTGTTGGGCAGCCTCCCCAATAAAACTCAGGCAGTAGAGGGGACTATCATCACCCAAACTCATTTTGATAGCTTGCCCAACTTATTGGACCATAACCCCAAAGTTGTAACAATAGCATCAGGTACTGAGTCTGATAGATCAGACACCCAAGCAACTTCATTAAAAAAATAAAAGTATTGCATGAGGGATCTGCAACCCCCACCATGGTCAAACCATCATCCTGGGCATCTGTAAAATATATACCTATGCAGAAAGATATGCTAGCATACTTTGGCATGTCCTCCTGTGAAAAAAAATAGTGGGATGCTACAGTTTCAGTACTCTAAGGTGACTCAGTGGATCTCAAGAGATAACATCCACTTTGCTGACATGAAGAGCTCATAAATACTCTCAGGGCTGCTAAATGTTGGCTCAATACACAATTAATGCTGGACATGGTGTATTTTTCAAATTGTCATGGGTCTAAAAAGAGGATGTACTTGAGTGGATGAAGCTTTTGCTCAATCCTCAAACTGTAGAGGCCGCTGTCCAAGATGATCAAATCCCATGGATGCTAAATACTGGATGGATGTCCATGTTAATCTTTACAATGTGATGGAATATAATAAAGCTGAACTATCAGCAATTTTACCCAGGCTGTTGGGAACTCAGGCCTTCTTCTATCAGAGCTTACCAAATACATAAAATGTATCATGAACATTTTGATTGCCTTCAAATGGGCTCATCATACCACCCCAGTTAAAATGTAAGGAGAGTGTCTATTACTCTCCTGTTCCCAGTGTGGCAGTGCGCGGTACACCAGGCCAACGCCAGGGAACTAGCCGTTAGTGCCAACATGATTAGAGCCCAGCAGAGGGTGCTGGAGCAATAACCACTTATACATAAAATTTCAAATTTTACAAATAAAACCCCAGTAAAGGTGACATGGTGCACATATAGAAAGGGGCTAAGCGACCCAGGTTGGAGGAAACCTGGGAGAACAAACGGTGCACAAGGGGAGAGCTGCAAGGTACTTGCAATGGCAAGGGTAACGGAGTGCAAGACCTCCATGAAGAGGTTCATGCACAGGAGCGTTTGGAATATCATAAAATTTAAAATAGCATAAACGGGGAAAAAGTTTACTTGAAAAAATTGACCAACAAGGAATGTTGGTCAGGGAAAACATATTTAAGCTCAGATGGGGAAATTGGGGTTATGTAGCAGTGGGCCCAAGAAGCAACTCACCAATAGGGCAATACTGCCATCTGAATTACTAGAATAAACTGAAACTGACTTCACTCTAGTGATTGATTGAAGTTGGATTTGACCTGAGCATGTTATTTTGTAGATGAAACGGGTTTCAAATTCTTGTTCCTCAACTAACTGAATTGAACTGTCCACCTTTATTTAGTAGATAGTTCATTTTAACGCTTGACCTGATGTCAGGGGCTGGGCACTTGGCACCCTACTAGGACCAACCTGGGCATATTTTGCCCTTACCCAGCACTGGTATAGGGTGTGCTTCAGGTTTGGGAGGCCCTGTAGCTTCACCTTTTGGGCCTACAGGCGCCCAGCCTTATCTTTGGGGTTGGTCCCCATTATGATGTTATCTACACATGACATAAAACGCACTGGAATAGTATAACACCAAGTTCTCCAGAGGAGGCTCAATGTGGGTTGTGGTCAGGCTCAAGGCTACTGAAGCCTTGCACTGATTTTACACCAACATTCCACTGGCAACTGCAGCTGACCTGTCTAAGACAGGTTGGACAAAGAAGAAGATGGTAGAGTGGGGGCCCTTTCAGGATTGATCACTGGAGGAGGCCATCAACTGGAGTGCTAATGTGTTACCCTATCAAAATAAAATACTTGTTTTGTGCAGGTACCAGTATCAAACAGGTTCAAGGTTGGGCAGACCTGGGGGTAACAAAACCAATCCACACGACTATATGTGGCTGTGAATTCCTCATATCAAAAAAATCGGTGAGACTCTGCCACAATTGCCAAGGCAGCTGACTGGGATGCTTTGAGGTTCACCACCAAATCTGCCCAACCATGGATGTATATAACGTTTCTCCACAAGCTGTGTCAGCAATGAAGGGGGTCACAACTCCCAACCTCAGATGCAAGTGGCTCAAAGTAGGAATTCAGATCAATATCATCTGCAACTGAAAACTTTCATTCCCAGAACCATCCATAGCTATCCCATATGCTGCCAAATGTTTCGCTCCAACAGAGGCATTTAAGTGAAGTGAATTGGATGTGCCTGAAGCCATGGCGCAAATCTTTACTGATGGAGGGTGGAACAGTGTCACAGTAAGGGACTGGTGCCAGCGCAAACTAATCACATTGGAAGCTCTTCAGCAGTACCTGCACCTGACATGTGGTCCTGAAGCCACCCTCCTTAGGTACCAACTGGGATTTTCACTGGATGATGCCCTTGGATAGCAATATTTGGAAATCAGAGTGTAGATGGCTAAGAGCATTAATTGCTGAGGCATTAACACATGCCAGGTTGAGGCATGCTTGAACTGGCGATATAGACTTGATGAATTGCTCAGTTGGATTATGAGAGGGAAGACACCCATGATGCCCCAAAACCTTTCACCAAAAATAAATTGTACAGTGCTGTGGTAGCCCAATCTGACAAGAGCTCATGGAACGAGGAAGAAGCCACATTGATTTCATTCACCAACTCATCAATAGATGATTTACTGATTGCCAGGCACCTAAGTCATACATGAAAGATGCTATCTGAATCCACTTGCAGCTGGTGGTGGAGGTGGAGTGGTCTGACTTGATAATGTCAATCTACCATAAGCTTGAAGAGGTCTTGACAGGTGGAGACTTTGATCACCACAGGGTGCTCAAACGTGGGTAAATTGCCATTGTTATCCCAGGCAAGCTTGATTGGAAGAAGCTCCTTGAGGTCAGAATCAAATACAAAGGTGTCTACCTGCAAATGCAACTAATCCATTATGTGAACCAGACCGCTCAGTGGGTTACAATTTTTTAACCTTCTGACGGATTGGGAAAGAGACTGAGTACATGAGTCAATCTGTACTGCTCTCATACTATGAAGAAGTTTTTGATTTTAGGCAGGACAGCAGTGATTATATTGCTAGGTGCCTTTGCCCTTGAACCGTGGAGGAGCTCTATGAGCCAGCTTCATGGATGAAGTCAAATAAACTCGCCTTATTATAATTCATCCGCCTGCCCAGTCTCAGCTGAGTCATCTATGTGGAACAGGAAGACACAAATAAGATGTACCTAATATGCTACCAGACCAGCCACACAATGGCCTAGTGTCACCACAAGAAGGGAAAACCCCATGAACATGTCTATAATCTTGTTAGTGGAGTCACCAAAGTCATGACAAAAACTTTCCTCCATCCCAAAGCCAAGGAGTAAATATTGCATAACCTTACAGAGGTCATGGACATGAAGTGCCAGCGACTTGAGCTGTATGTCACCCATAAGGATGTATGGGAGCGGGAGGCTGCCAAGCAACCTGAAGCAGATGATGAACCATTTATGAACTTTAACCCTGAGGCTTATAATATAGATGAGGGAACAGGTCTTGACCCAGTGGTGCGCTACCCATCACAAAGGGAGAGGACAGTTCATTAAGAGGAGCGCTGGCAGAAAGCTGGCCCCAAAAAATCGCCCACAAAAGGCCACTCATCGCCAGATATAAATAATTTGGCTCCTAAGCCCAACAAGCCAAAATTGGGTAAGAAATCAGCATGTAAATTGTCATCAAAAAATTAAGTGCTAAAACCTAACCTTTCTCTGAATCTGTCATACCAACAAAGTTAGCTGAATACTCTAAAAAAGACCTGTTCCATCAACAAAACCAATAGTGAGTCTGGCAATCAATTGGTGAGTGATGCAGATACCTCTGATAAGTCTGAAAGGGTGAATGCTCTCCCCAAGTTGGTACTGAAACTATCCCCATTATTCTTAACATGGAGATGAGGATGGATATGGAATTTCTAGTGCATAAAATGACCATCAATTAAATATCCATATCCTCCAACTGACCTAGCAAAGCACCAACTACCCCACACTTACCTTTGGTGATGTCATCCGCCAAAGAACCAACCTCCATTCATGACTCTATTCATAACCCAGATAACCCCAACAATCCTCATATCTGTAAGTCAGGCAACCATAAATAAAAATGGCAACCAAAAATGATAAGGGGATGGTGAGCATTCAAATGTTAATGATGAAAATCTACTATTTCAAAGCAAATAATATAATAGATATCATTTTAATATCAGAGATTCAAGCAGGCACACAAAAAGAAATTTTATAAATTCAAACTGTGATGCAACAGCTACCCGTGGTCCCATCAGATTGGGTGTCAAGCCCTTTGGACGGACCATGTGGCTATCATTGCACTTAACATGAAAATCAACTTGTATTTGTAGAGGAGGTGCACGCCAGACTGATATTAGTAGCAACTGCTAAAATAGAGAAAACAGTAAAAGCCTCCAAGTGGTTGCAGTATATGCCTTACTGAAGCCAAAGAAAAACAAATCTTTTCAGCAATCTTTAATGAAGGAAAAACCAATGCAGCCACAGTCATAGCAGGAGACCTAAGATGTTGGATGAACGCAAGCTGGGATACATTACCAACGATTCAGTGGAAAAACTGCAAGGCCAAGGATATGCTAGAGTAACTGGTCAAGTCAGGGAGATATGCCCACAATCAACAAAGAGGACAGTGACCCCACTAACCCCATAAGGTGGTATTATGATTCTAGCGGAGCACTGCAGAAAGGTTCACGCATAAATTACAGTCTCATATTATCTAAATTCAAGGTGCTGATGTCTAATACCAAAGTTAATTTAAACTCTGAAGCAACCACATAATCATTTATGTGGTAATTGACCTGGGTGAACCCCCAAAGAACTGAGAGTTGCAGATTGTACCAGCCACGCTGAGGGACAGGAGTGGCGCCATATTATACTTTGAAACCAGCCTTGATTGGCTAGTCATTTATATGGATCATCAACCAGGAATTGATCCCTTGGAACGATTGGTATAAAAGAATGAGAAAATCAAGCATGATAACATGAAGTTCAAGAAAGCAAAAGCCTACAAATGTACTTCTACCGTGAAGCATCTGAAAGAAACCCTGGATACCCTGAAGCTTTCTTGGTGGGACAGTGAAGAATGGAGGAGAAAGTAATGAATGACACACAAATGTTATTGGGCTTTAATGTGCAATCAGGATGCAGAGCGCCATTTGAATGCTACCTATTGGTATCAAAGCCTAGCAGGATGATGACCAAAGTGGGACTGGCTTCCATCAAGGAAATCTGAAACAAGGCAAGTTCTGGCAGGTGGAAACCACATCAGGCAAAGTGTCCTCTGACCCCATGATAATCAAGCGTGAGACCAAAAGCTTCTATGGTAAACTATTTTGGTAATATGAGATGAGTAACGCAGCAACTGAAGCCCTAATCACCTGGCCAAGCTGGCACTTGGAGTCTGCTCAACAGAGGACGTTTAGAATCTATTTACCAAGATCACTATCAATGAAGTTAAATGAGCGTTAAAGGAGTTGCCAAAGAGGAAATCTCAGGGCCTGACAATTTATGTGTGGAAATGGCATGGTTAAATGACATCATAGTGGGGACCAACTCTAAGGATAAGGCTGGGTGACAGGAGGCCCAGGAGGTTAAACTTCAGGCCCTTCCTGACCTCAGGCACACAGCAGACCAACGCTGGGTACAAGCCAAGTATGCCCAGGTGGTACTAGTGAGGTGCCTAACGCCCAGACCCTTACATCAGCCCAGGCATTAAAACAGTGTTTACAAAATTAATTCAGAAAGTTCAATTCAGTTAGTCAAGGAATGGGGTTTCGAAACCTGTTCCATTTATGAAATCATGCAAGTGGGTCAGATCCAACTTCAATCAATTACTCAAGTGAAGTCAGTTTCAGTGTTTTCTATCAATTCAGATGGTAGTGTTTGCCTATTGGTGAATTGGTGCTTAGGACCACTTTGGCAGACTCCAATTCCCTGACAAAGTTTAATTATGTTTTCCATGACCAACATTCCTTGTTGGTCAACTTCCTAATAAACATTTACCTGTTTTCCCGTTTTACTTATGTTTTTTCAAACAATCCTGTGCACGGACCCCATCAAGGAGGTCTCACGCTACATTCACCATATCATTTTACATACAATCCAGTTTGCCCCTAGTGCACCTCTGGTTTTCCCAGGTTCCCTCCACCTGGGACGTTTACCCCTTTCCTCTTTGTGCACTGTCATTTTTGGTGTGGTAATTTTTATAATGATCACACTATTTTCCTTGAGCTAATATTGCTCCAGCACCCTCTGCTGGGATCTATTAACTTTGGTAATAATGGCTAGTTTTCATGCATTGGCTCTGTGCACTGTGCACCACCACGCTGGAAACAGGAGAGTTATAGACACTCTCCTTAAATTAGTTGACCAACCCTTCAATTCTATGTGCACAAACTTTTTCTTTGTGGAACTTTTCTGAGGAGGAAATGGTGGGCGCCAGCTGTGGGCTTTGGCTGTGTTCAACCACACCGCTGTTTCCTCTTTTTCCTGATGGTTGGAGCAACTCGGCATAATTATGGTTGCCTCCAACAAGAAAGTACCCACCCTTCATGCTCATACCTGGTGGATATGGATGCTTTGAGGTCCAAAAGTCATGATTCCCTGACTTTCCGCCAAAATTATCAATTTCAATTTTAATAAATGTGTTTTATATTGACAGTGCATTCAGATGATGCCAGTGGAATCGGCACAGATGGCCCTGGGGGTGTTGGCCTTGGATAACGTTGGGCATGCCATTGCTGTTATGGAAATAGGGTCGTTTGTGTCTAAAAATGCGTTTTATAATGAAAACACTATGTATACTTCTGAACCAAATTTGCTCTCTCATGGCTCAGAGAAGGAACCTATTCCTGTGTACCAAATTACCCCAGATAATCCCTGTTTGACCTCTTCCATGATTTTCAGCACTCAGGAAATTGAAAAGAAACTGCGCCTATAGTACAAAAATGTTTATGCTCCTGCTGAAGATATGGTGGGATACCATCTAGTAATAAAAAAAAGATATGGTGGGATATGTGGCCTCAGTAGTAAGAGTGGCCAAATATCCCTCTCCATTCTTCGATTCAGAATCATACCAGGGTGACATGTTATTGCCAGATAAAGAGTTTGGTGGTGATTTACTGGCATTTTTGGCTTTAAATAAAGATCATTCTAGTAATTTTCTATGGACTGCTATCCTTTACTCTCCTTTAAGGAAACTCAGTACCACTATTCTAGTGGATACTGGCGCCACTGAAAATTTTTTAGACCAGTGCCTAGCCGACTATCTTGGGTTGAGTTACCTGCCAGGTGGTATGGTTAGGGGAGGGGCGTCCCAAGGTATTCCCACTCTGAAGATCATTGGGACAGTGGACTAGCAGGTTGGCAAGTACCACTTGTCAGATCACTTCCAAGCTATCAAAAACCTCTTTGTACCCTATCATTTTGGGTGTGGAGTGGTGGCGGAAGTTTGATGTTAGAAACAACTTGAAAGAGTTACCCTATCCTTAACAGTAAAAAATGTCCGCACACTAGTTGTTCCTTTGTCTGAGGCTAACGTTCAGGGAAAATTGCCCCACTGGCCCCACCTTCACACCCTTAGCCTTGCCCCTATGATGAAGCCCACCAAAAAGATTCCTCTATCTTCTTGTTTGAAGGGTTTGGAATCTTCCTTTGAGCAGCCTCAGATAACGCACTACCTGATCACTCTGAGTTCAATTTTGAGTTCAAGTCTAAAGTGGATCTGGTGCATATTTCTTCTCCCATTCACCCCTTGACCATCCTGGAGAAAGAGGCGTTAGATGTGTGGGTGAAGGAGCAGTTAGCCAAAGGCGCGATTTTTCAGCGGACTCCCCTGTTTGCTCCCCTATTCTCTTTGTTGAGAAGGCTGATGGTACTCTATGCCCATATGTAGACTATGGAAACCTCAAAAACGTTACTGTACCAGACCTACATCCCATACCTTTAGATTTACAGATTGCACGCTATGTGGAGAAGGTGAAGGTCTTCTCCAAGTTGGACTGCCTCAATGCGTTCAATCAGATTTGGATTAAAAAGGGACAATAGTGTTTAACCGCATTCTGTACCATAAAAGGGATCTTCCAGTTTTGGGTCATGCCTTTTGGCATTAAGAATGCCCCTGCTATTTTTCAACGCCGCATTGATGCAGCGTTGGGGACTTGTTAGGGGTATGCGCGGTTGCCTACATGGATGATATCCTGGTGTTTTCCACTGATCCGGAGTCCCATGCAGTGCATCTTTGGCAAGTGGTGGAGAGGTTAAAGGCAGCCAGCCTTACGCTGAAGATTACCAAGTGTGAATTTTTTAAGTCCCAGGTCACTTTTATGGGCAACGTCATGTTTGACAAGGACACATGATAACCGCAGACAAGGAGAAGGATATTAATGAATGTCTACCCCCACCTCAATCAAGGAATTGAGGAGCTTTTTGGGGATGTGTACATTCCTTAAGAAGTTTTCACCCAATCTTTCTGAGGTGGCAGCTCCCTTATACAAGGCTAGCGGTGCCAAGGTGCTTCAGTGGTCCCCCGTTTTGGAGGATTCTTTTTCAAGCAGTGAAGTGCACCCTGTTGTCCATGATTGTTCTCCACCATGTCGACCCTTCAAATGAGTTTATTGTGTCTACTGATGCCTTCAACTTCGCCATAGCGGCTTCCTTGTTACAAGTAGGTGAAGATGGGATAGAGCATCCAGTGGGGTATTTTTTTAGGAAAATGTCTTTGTCAGAGTTGAATTACTCCGTTTATGACAAGGAGTTACTGGCAGTGGTGGAGGCGCTGACTTATTGGTGTCACCACTTGCATGGCTCATCCCAACCTTTCCGGGTACATACAGACCACCATGCCTTGCTGTACTACCGCGCTCCTCATGTCCTAACCCCATGGCAGACCTGTTGGCATGAGACCCTTGCCCAATTTGCATTTTCTTACAAGTTTAACAGGTCAAGGAGAATGGTTTGTCAGATGCTTTGAGCTTCAACCCTGATTTAGCGCTTGATCCCAAGGAGGCAGAAGTTCATAACACACAGTTGATTCCGCCAAATAAAATTGTGTCCCAACTTCCCTCTCCCCCGGCCAGCAGGCCAGCGCTTGCCCCTCTTGTAAATGCGGAGGAATATAATATGTTCAGTAAGGTAGTCCTTACTCAGATGCTATCAGCCAAATATACTATGGTACTTGCTAAGAGCGCTTTGAATCAAGAGGATCTCTCCAGGGGCTATCACGTGAATGATGAGATGGTGTGGTTTCAGGGGCGCCTATGAGTTCCTGCTGGACCACTTCGCCTAGAAATCATCCAGGACCATCATGATGGACTCACCGTTGGTCATCCTGGTAAAGCAAAGATGTTGGAGTTAATACAACGCACGTACAATTGGAAGGGCTTGCCTGCTCAGGTGAGGCGGTTTTGTAAAGAGTGCCTGATCTGCAACCAAACGAACCAAATTGGCAACCTTTAGTGAGGTTGTTGGTATCAGTCCAGAAAGCTGAAGGGCCCTGGATTTCCCTATCAGTGGATTTCAATGTGGAATTACCTGTCTCTGATGGTTATGATGCCATCATGGTGGTGGTGGACCATTTTATGAAGTTCGCCTACTTCATTCCTTGCAGAACTACAATAACCGTGGCTGAGATGGCTAGGCTCTTCAGCACGCATGTGTTTGCGCTCCATGAGGTTCCCCAAGAGATTATCAATGACTGGGGACCCCAACTTACCTCCGTATATTGGGAAGAGTTGTGTAAGACTCTTCAGATTCGCCCCTGCTGTTTAACTGCCTATCACCCTCAATCAGATGGGCAGACTGAACGAGTGAACCAGTAATTGGAGCAGTTCCTGCGGTGTTACACCGCCCAGATCATTCAGATTGGGCTTCTCACCTTCCTATTGCCCAATTTAGTTATAACAACACGTTGCATTCACCGATCAGTTCTTCCCCTTTTTTTGTCAGCCATGGCTTTACCCTGCCTTTACCATGGAGCCCAGCTGTGAGTGTAAGGTTAAAGCGGTGGTGGACTTTACCAAAACTATCAAGAAGGTCCATCAGGGGGTTTCCACAAGTTTGGAGGCGGAAATGCAAGTTTATAAGGAGAACGCTGATGGTAAGCGCTGAGTGGGTCCAGCATATAAGGAAGGGGATCTCGTGATGCTTGATGCTTGTAACATCCCTATCAAGCAGCCATGAAAGAAGCTGGGACCAAAGAGGATTGGCTTTACCGCGTTGTTAGAAAGTTGGGCCATGCCTCATACCAGCTAGATCTTCCCTCTTCAATTCAGATCTTCTCTGTCTTCCATGAGAGAAAATTGACGTTGTTTGAGGGCCCCCACCAGAGACTCCTGAGGCCTATCTTGTGGATGGGGCGCCAGAATATAAAGTGGAAGAAACAGTTGCCTCCCATTGTGTTATAAGAAGACTTGAGTACCTGGTATCCTGGAAGGGTTTTGACGCTGCAGAGAACAATTGGGTTCCAGCGCGCAATTGTGTGCATGCCAAAGCTCTGATTGAAGCCTTCCAAAAGCATTTCCCCAGGCTGCTGGATCTCAACCTAAACTGACCGTTGCCGCCATGAAATTGGCCCCAGCTCACAAGAACTTTTCCCTTGCGCAAGCCCCTGGAGGGGGTTGATCCCCGTTGGGAAGAGAGGGTAATGTCATGGTTAAATGACATCATACTGGGGACCAACTCTAAGTATAAGGTTAAGAGACAGGAGGACCAGAAGGTGAAGCTTCAGGCCCTTCCTGACCTCAGGCATACAGTAGACCAACGCTGGGTACAAGCCATGTATGCCCAGGTGGTACTAGTGAGGTGCCTAACGCCTAGCCCCTTATATCAGCTCAGGCATTAAAATGGATGTTTACAAAATTAACGCAGACAGTTCAATTAAATTAGTCAAGGAACAGGGTTTTGAAACCCATTCCATTTACAGCATGAGTTCAGGTTGGATCCAACTTTAATCAATTACTTGAGTGAAGTCAGTTTTGGTGTTTTCTACCAATTTGGACGGTAGTGTTTGCCTATTGGTGAATTGGTGCTTGGGACCACTTTGCCAGACTCCAAATTTCCCTGAAAAAGTCTTATTATGTTTTCGTGACCAACATTCCTTGTTGGTCGACTTCCCAATAAACATTTACCTGTTTTTCCCATTTAACATATGTTTTTTGAACGATCCTGTGCACGGACCCTATCAAGGAGGTCTCATGCTACATTAACCATATCATTTTACATACAATCCAGTTCGCTCTAGTGCACCTCTGGTTTGCCCAGGTTCCCTCCAACCTGGGACATTTACTCCTTTCCTCTTTGTGCACTGTGTCATTTTTGTTGTGGTAATTTTTATAATGATCACATTCTTTTCCTTGAGTTATTATTACTCTAGCACCCTCTGCTGGGCTCTAGTAACTTTGGTAATAACGGCTAGTTTCCATCCGTTGGCTCTGTGCACCGTGCACCACCACGCTGGAAACAGGAGAGTTATAGACACTCTCCTTACAGGAAATTTACAGCGCCTTTCATGACTGCAATGCGCTAGAGATTGTCAGTATTTTAAACTCCAGCATGAAACTTGTCCGCCAGATTCTTGGGGGCCAGGAGATTCAGATTAAACTCCTGTACAAGAAGGAGCTCCAATGGCAACTCTAGAACTGGCGCCCAATCACCTTGTCTAATGTTTACTATAAACTTATGAGGTGAATAATATCAAATAGGCTTATGGAAACAGCACCACGTACCCTTCATAAGGCCCAACACAGGTTTATCAAGGGATGCACCATCTGGGACATTATTGGGTCCATTCAGAACGTGTTACAGAACATGCGAGGATCTGAACAGGGCTATCTTATGGTTATTAACATGGAGAAAGCTTATAATCTGGTAGCATGGCACTTCTTGCACAAGGCTTTGAAGGCTGTGGGTACTTCTGATGCTTTCTGCACTTGAGTTTTGACACTGTATTCAGGCCCTACTACAAAGGTGATTGTTAATGATGGCCTCACCAATGACATTCCCAAATTGGTCAGGGTCTCCACCAAGGCGATCCCGTGTTGCCAATACTATTCAGCATTGCAGCCAATATTCTTTTAGCAGCAGCTGACACGAAACTCTGGGGCCTCGTCCACCCCAACCAGTGGCCACTGAAAATGTAAGCCTCCACCAATGAAACCATAGTGGGAATTAGCTCTCCAATTGACCTTCAAGGCGCCAAAGAACTCCTGAGCCTATACAATCAGTGTCAAATGTGAATATTAACTTAAACAAAGTTGCTGTAATGAGGATCTAAGTACTCAATTTCATCCCACCATCTGATATAGTGCTGATCACAGAACACTCAAACGATCCACTACCTTAGGATTTTTTTTAATGATAAGGGTCCAGCGGTACTTGAAACCAAGCAGGAGGTACTGTCAAGTCTGTCAGCTTGTATGGCCTGCTAAAATATGCGCAATTTAATCTTAAGGAAAAAGTGCTGGACATCAACATCTTCAACTTCTCCAAACTCTGGTATGTCACACACATGCTGCAAATGAGCTTAAACTGAAGAAGAAAATCAAGACTTTGCTTTGCACCTTCTTCTGGCTCGAAGTAAAAGCAGAGCCAATCTCCCTCTCATCCTGTTCAAACTGAAGCGTGAAGGGGGAATGTGCCTGCTTAATTTTGAGTCCCACGCCTAGCGGATATGGTCTAAGTCCTTCCTCCAAATGGCGCAGATGCAAATGCGATGCCCAATCTTCATGTGGAACGTTAACTGGGCAAGAGACCAAGGCCTTCAGGAGCCAATCTCCTAACGCTCATCGTGTGAGTGGATGTCAACTCACCCCAGAATGCCGCCTGGAAAGCCAGCGCCTACTATTGGCAGTTGTGAAATCTGGCAGTGCGATTGGGAGGTTGGTCATTTAAGCTTTTGAGCGTGATGCACACCAGATTTGTAAGGATGCCAAAACCCATAATTACGTTATAATTCCACGAAAAAGTTGGGAGGAATGTAATCAAATTGGTCACAAATTTGCTAGTAAGGCCATCAAAACTCAATTTAAGTCAACCCCAGTAAAATATGGCAAACTGCTCTCAAAATATGGATGCAACAACCTGTTTGACCCCAAATACTTATTGAATGGGAAGCTAAGGTCATGATACTGTCTACCCACTAAAGGAGTTAATTTCAGGCCTTAACTCTTAACTAGTCTCATCAAAGCAAAGGTCAATAACCTGGTGGATTCTGAACCATGCGTTCAAGTCTAGTAAGCATATACAACTGGATTAACCGCATAAGAACTTCCCCATCTTCACCAAACTGGAAGCAGATATTGCCACCGCTATTATGAGTGCGCCATTTTTCAAGTACTGGTCCACAATGAGGTAACACAGCCCAGGCGTTGAGTCGTAGGAGGAGCTTTACCTGTTGCAAGACCGTTTTTTGTGTTGACCCTGAAAACATCCCCAATCCTGCTGTGGGCCTTCCTCTACCATTATTTTGTGTGGATAGTACACTTGGCCCTTATTACCAAAAGCTTTGGCAATTAGAGTCACCACCACAAGAGTTTGGTGTTACCCATTAGGAGTTTATCTGATCAGCTCCAGCGTATCACTTAGTTTTTTACACAAAACCTGGGTGTTATAAAGCCGCACGTCTGGCTTTCCCTGCTAGATTGCTCATCAAACATGATGAAGTAACCGATTGACTAAGAGTTCAGGGCCTGTAAGCCCATCAGCGCTAGGACCTTGGCTAGCAATTGCAATCACTGACCAGCAATGGTCAGAGATGCTAACTGGCTAGCGGCCCCACTTCCCAGTCCTTTTAATCTTTTTTAAATTTATTGCGGGGAAGGCTGACCATGGGTTGGACACTTCCAAATATGACTCAGACGAGACAAAACTCAGTACCAGGTGAGGCACCCCAGAGAAGCAATGCTATCTCTTGTTGCCAGCGGGAACGCCACTTATGGGAAGGGGAGGGAACGTGTGTAGGGGGCGTAGCCACTATTGAGCACGTGTGGAGGAAGGGGTCTGATTTGATGAACCAGACTGGGAACCAGGAGGAGACCAGCTGCCGGCGACGTGGTGGGAGATATCCAAACATCCACGCTTGAAAGTGATCCACCAAATGAGACCAGAATCTGTGGACAGCTTCAGGAGGGTGGGGATGGATCTGGCGATGGCATCCAAGACAATCGTGTGGATAGTCCACATGGCGATTGCAACCACCAGAGCACGAAGGGAGGGTGGGAGGGAGGAGGCCATTGATGAAGCAAACATATCACTTGACAGACTGAAGGGATGTGTTTGATCCTGGCCTAGCAGACGTTGGACTTCGCGCCATATTACTTAAGAGGTGGGGCACTTCTCCAGGCGGTGAAACAGCGTTCCATACTGGCCACACACGACACAGGATGAGTGTAAAGCATTAGAGCGCTCAGCTGTACGATACACCCGCCTCAGGCAGCGCCACGCATGGGAACGGACTTGAGGCTGCAACAGAGGATGGTGTGCGTATTTCCAGATAGTCTTTTGGGTCTCAGTGGAATAAGGGATGTCCATCATGTCCAGGTAGTCCACCCTGGATAGGACTTGGGGTCGAATGGGGATCACGCCATCATGGATGGGTAGCCCCTGTACCTCTTGTGTGAACTGAGGAGAGGGGCGGCCTCTTTGGGTTGTATGTCCACTAATACGAATTCTCCACTCTGCGCTTCGCATGGAGAGTAGGATTCGTTTGTAGTGGGTTTTGTCCCGTGAGGACCTGTGGCTGATGTGTGTGATGCAAGGTATTTCATCAGGGAGTGGGGGTTTGATGGGTTGTTGAGGCCCAAGGCTCGGGACAAGTTGGAGTGGGCCGCGCGGGACCAGTGTTGGGATGGGAGTGTAGGAGCAGTGACGGCCGCAATCCAGGTGCCTAGGATCTTGGCGGCATGGGCTTTGAAGTCAAGTAGGCCCATGCCACCATGATGATGAGGGCCAAATATGACCTCTAGCCGTACTGGTGGAGGGCGGCCTGACCAAAGCCAACCTTGTAGCAAAGCATACAGGGATTTGAAGAAGCTTGGGGAGAAGGGGATGGCGTGGGCTCCAAACCAGACTTTGGATAGGAGCATAGAGTTGGCAAGAACAACCCTGCCAGTGAGGGTAGTAGGGTGGGCTCTGAGAGAGGCGATTCGCTTCGTCACGTTGTCCAGTATATGGCCCTCCATTACTGCTGACGCGTATCCTCCTGCCTCCAACCACACGCCCAGATGGCGTACCGGTCCTATGGTAGGTCGCGGCACAAGGGAGCACCAGTGGAGCGGTGTGTTTTGAGTTAGTAAGGCGTGGACTTGGGCGAGCAGCTGGGCTGGGTTGGGAACTACTTGCTGGGGCCCAGCAGTTCTGAAACTGACCAAGGAGGATGATTTCGGTTTTGGAGGCGTTCAGTGCCACGTTGCTTACCCGGGAATATTCCTGGATGAGGGCTTCAAGCGCGCGTGCATCTTTATTATTAGACACCCCCACCACGCAATCATCTGCAAATGCCATCATCTTGACTGGGGTTTGGCCTGGCACATGGACCCCAGTGAGTTGGGCATTCACATTTCGCAGTAGTGGGTCAAGGCTGAAGTTGTATAAGAGTGGGCTCAGGGGGTCCCCTTGTCGCAGGCCCCTTTGAGGATGGACTACATCCGTTAGGAAACCTGGGCCGCGCACAGCCATTGTTGCAGATTCCGTGAGCAGCATCACCCAGTTAATGAAGCGGGGAGGTAGGCGGAATTGTTGGAGGCAGGCCCTAAGGTATTCTCAGTTTACTCTATCATAGGCCTTTTGTTGGTCCAAGAATACAAGTGCCCCAGAGGCTGTGGACTGACACACATTAGCCACAGAGTGCACGTTATCCCAAATCGACCTTCTGGGGATGAAACTGAATTGTTCTGGAGAGATGGTGGCAGATGCTACAGTCCCTAAACGGTTAGCCATGATTTTTGTTAAAATTTTGGTGTCTGTGTTTGTTAGAGAAATGGGGCGCCAGTTGGCTAAGTCTAGCCTATCCCTTTCTTGAAGAGTGTGACTGTAAAAGCCTCATGTCCTCCTGGTAGGAGGCGCGTTTCCAACAGGCTTTGGTTGAGTGAGGCTAGCAGCAATGGGGATATGTATTTAAAATATTTTTTGTAGAACTCATATGGAATGCCATCTGGGCCTGGGCATTTTCTGTTTGGCACACCGCGAATGGTAGTCCATAATTCGTTCAGAGTAATTAAATTCATTATTTCCGGGTATCGGAAAATGGTGCAGATATGAGCTCTGTCGAGAAATTCTGCCATTTTGGCCAGCTGAATTGGTTTGGCTTGGTATAACTCGGAGTAATATCTTTGCGTTTTGATTGCCACTTCGGCCGGTGTGTCCATGATAGAATTATCCAATCTTTGCACCTGTGTGCAGGCCACGCTCTGGCGTGGTGCAAAATTTTTTTTGAAGAAGTATGCGGTGCACTTGTTGCCTTTAGTGATGCGTGTGGCCCTGTATTGGACACAAACCTGATGTTTGTGTTGCCTTTCAAGTGCGTTGAGGTGTGCTGCTGCCTCCGCCCACTTCTGGCCCCATGCAGGGCTATATCCTGAGGCTGGAATGTTGGACTCCAAGTGGGCCAATTCTGCCAGCGCGCGCAATATAACCGCCAATGTGGCTTGTGAGCGTCTGGATGAGAGATGGCGATAGTGGCGGATGGTGTCTTTTTTGAAAGTTGCCCATGTGGAAATGGGGTCCGCGCAAAACGGTGCAACAAACGATTTTGCCAAAGTTGCCTCTTCCACCCACATGGAAAATCCTGGCGATGCAAGCTCTGGGGGGCGGATTTTGCACCAATGTGGGGCCTTTGCAACTGTGACAGGTAAGTGGTATGTTATCAAGACCAGTCGGTGGTCAGAGAGGATTCCATTTTCGTTGTTTTGAAGTGGGAGATGTAGGGTTGTTGGAATTTCGCTGGCACTAGAATAAGGTCAATGCGGGTCATGGACCTTAATTGGCCGTTGTGGATGTGGGGACGCATCATGTTTTTGAGCAGTGGGGCATGTCACGGCAGCGCATCCATTAACCCAAGGGTGGCTTTTAGAATGCGTAGTTCTATGTGACCCTGTGGGGCGTGGGGTGAGGGCGGCCACTGGTCCGTTGGTGAGGTTAGCCAACAGTTCATGTCGCCGATTAGGAAAGAATTGGGGGGTAGCGGGAGGGATTTGACCAACAAGAAAAATTCCTGACGCTCTTGTGCACTGTTTGGGGCGTAAATGTTGACAATTGTGTGTACAACATCAGCCCAAGAGAAGGTGACAATGAGCACTCAGTCATTTAGGAATATTTCTGAAGATGTAAATTTGAAAAAATTGTTTTTCTGAATTAGCACCCCACAGTGCTTTGACCAAAAGGATAGGGATGGTAGGAGCATTGTTTTCCAAGCATCCTCGGAACCTCGTGGACAGTGGGTTTCCTGGATGGCCAGGATATCCATGGGTAAATTATTTTGTAAAAAACTCAGTTTCCTAGCCCGGGACAGGGAGGCCTTGAGTCCAGCGATATTCAGCATCCATAGAGTGAAGGTTTCCCCCATCACACCTTAGGTGTGAGGGGGTGGGCCCCCTGGCCCACCAGCCTCTTCCAGGTCCCCACGGGCTTTCACAGCAGCGCGGGTATTAGCAGCAACGCTATTGGGGTTTTTGTTAATTTTTGTGGAAAGAGTTGCATTGGCTTTGGCCTTCACTTTTTGTTTTCCCGACGTCGGACGAATTTTTTGCGGTGCGGATAAGTTCAGTGCACCATCGAGTGGGGCAAAAAAATTTTTTTTGGTTGTGATAGGTCCCAAGTCAGTTTCAACTGGGGCTTGGGTGCAGCGATTGGGTGAGATCAAATCTCCCATCGGATCCTCAGATTGAGTGGCCCATTTGGCTTGGGCCTCCCAATCTGATTGGGTGATGGATTCCCAAGTTGCTTCCACCGCGAAGGTCTCCATGTCCTCCTGGCGTTGTGAGTGTGGGATGGTGGTGGTGACCTTGGCCACTTCCTTGGCCGCAGTCCTATGGGCCTGCTTGGCCTTCTTCCACTCCTGCAGGGAGATGGGCTTTACCAATAGGTAGCAGCCTTGTGCTCCCCATGGGAAGGCCTCTTTGGTGCTTGCGGTTGGTTCATAGTGCGCCTCTCCGCTGGCCATGGCCGCCGAGGGGTGCTCTTGGAATGTAACGCCCTCTTTAATGGGGCACACATGTGCCTTATGGCTGAACGCGTCACAGTGGGTGCAAATGGGGGGCGCGCTGTCCACGGTTACCTGGAATGGGTGGGTGGTGTGTCCTGCAATGTCAATAAAGGTGGAGTGCGGGATCTGGGTTAGGTCCTTCACAATCTCCTCAGATGGGGTCAGAACTGCAATGGCTTTGCCGGTGCACAGGTGTGGCATCAGCGTGAAACATTGCATTTCAAAAGATTGTATTTCGCCATATATGGTGAGACCATCTTTTAGGTGTTGCTCCAAAATGTCACGTTTTACTGTAGTAGGCAAAAAGTCAAACGTGAGGAAAATTTGGTTCAATTTTGTCCATCTGGTGCGTTTAGTTTTTGATGACCTGTTGCCCTTCGGGGAGGTCGACCACTATGCGCACTGCTGCAGCCTCGTCTGCTGCTATTTTGCTTTCAAAACCTAGGTCCAGCCAACTGCGCGACATGGAGTGAGGTGCAACGTACACCGCGGTTGGGAAAATTTTGTGTACATCTTCACAAAATTTTTCCCATAGGGCCGTTTTTTGGATGTCCAGATACACACGGACTCCGAATTCCACCGACAAAAGTGGCTGGGAATGTGGCGTATTGATGTACTGGTTGCATCGTGCTTGCCACGCGAGTATCTCCGGGGAAATTGTGACCACCAGTTTTTTTTAAATTTTTTTTATTCCGCCGGATTCTCCGGGGCGTTTTCAAACGTTAGAGGCCGCGGGCCTTCCGCCTGCTCCTCTTGCTTTGCTTGCCCAACTGCTCCCAGACATGGGCGCAGACTAATCCCCTCTATGAGATTATCAAACTGGATTTAGTCTTGAATTGAATGGGTTGCAAAAGTGTTTGCAACGAGAAAGAAAAGTTGTAGATGCACCTTCTTTGCAAGGAGTAAACGTCGCCCTTCCAGTAGACACTATTGTAAAAGAATACCCCAAATTCAGTGAGTGGATTGTGAGCTTCCTTGGTAACAGAGATTCTTTAAAAGCCCATGTATTAAACAGTCAAAATTTTTCTTGTTCAGGCTGTACGTACTGTGACATTGTTGTAGCAAAAACCTGAGTCTGTGCAATAATAGATACGGGTGCCCTGGTCAACAAAGTTTCCACTAAGTTTGTGGTAAAGTTGACATTATAACCTGATATAGATCATTGCACGGTGTATGGGAATGCTGGAGAGAAAAGCATGGTCTCAGAAGAAGCGTACAGTGCGCTCCCTTTATGGTTTAAGTCAATTGTTGTTGTAGCTCCAGAGATAGTGTTACCAAACAGACATTATATCCTGTTAATTGGAGCCGCTTTTATGTGACTCTTTGGTGCTATCCTTGACATGATGGAAGAGACGTTCAAAATTCTGGGGCAGCAGATCCCAATTTATTTTACCTCTAGCGGAGTGCCAAAAGATCTGGTGCATATGGCGCACATCAACCTAGCTTATAGTGGTGAAGTGATCCCAGTGCGCTACCATCAATTAAAGAACAAGACCCGGGACCTTCCCCAACAGAGATATGAATATCAAGGTCTGCCTCTCAGAGCTGCCAGGCCTATATACATCCCCTCCGGTCACCAAGTAATAGTGGACACTGAATTGGAGGTAGAAGTGCCAGATGGACTCTATAGGGAGGTCATTGGCCCTTATCAGAAATCACAGCTTGAGCTCATATGGCTCCAGGCATTATATTACTGGTATTTGGGGAGATCAAGGTTCTAGTAGAGAATCTACAAATAGAACCATTGCAAATCTGCCGTCACCAAATAGTGACGGATTTACACTTGATCCCTGTTGAGGAGGTCCTTCAAATTCACGAGTTTGGGTCACTGAATGAATTTGTTTTACCGGTTGATTCTCATCCCAGTGTATTGATAGTGGTACTGCGCAAAAACTTAGTTGGGTTATCTGAAGAACAGAAGGACTAGGCGATATCTTTATTTAAGAAATGTAAAGAGATCTCTGCTGCGACAATTATGATTTAAGGTGCGCTCAGGGGGTGGTCCATCAATTAGACACTGAGGATAATCCCCCCATCATGTTTCAGCCAATCCACTGGTCTAGGGCTGCTGAGGAAGTAGTGACTGAGGAGATTGAAAAAGTACTGGAGCAAGATGCTCAAATTATTAAATAGTCCATGGGCTTCGCCCATTTTAATTGTCAAAAAGAAGGATGGTACCAACTGGGTAGTGATAGACTACCAGAAGCTTAACAGCATGACCAAGAAGGACTCATATCCCTTGACATGGATTAATGATGCTTTATATCGTTTAAGGGGAGCTAGTTACTTCTCAGTGATTGATCTGATATCAGGTTACTGGCAGATCAAGTTGTCTGCGGCAGAACAGGAGAAATGCGCCATTATCACGTCCATTGGGTTTTTAACTGACCCAAATGCCTCAAGGGCTGTGTAACGCCCCAGCTACATTCCAATGGGCCATGGACACCATTCTTGACGACCTGAAGCTGTCATGCGTTCTTTTATACCTTGATGATATCAATGTCTTCTCTCGAATTTTTCTGAGCACCTTGACCATTTAGAAGAGTTATTCTGCCAGCTCACTGAGGCAAATATCAAGATTAAGATTCATAAATGTTACTTCTTCAAAGACCAACTGAAATACCTGGGGTTTGTGGTAGCCTCAAAGGGGCTGAAACCACAGACAGCCAAGGTGGAGGCCATCCAAAAATGACTGCACCAACCAGCAAGCGCGATATACAGGTATTTTTGGGAATGGTTAGCTACTA